>APFE030741670.1:114983-224298 GCA_000404065.3 Pinus taeda
ATTTTTAAATGATGTAATTATTATGTGATTTATACAAATATATTTTTTACTTTCAAATACTATCTTTGAATATAAATTTCAAATATTGTTTAGGTAAAAAAATTATTGTATCTTTTTTAATTTTTAAATGATGTTATTATTATGTCATTTATACAAATATATTATATAGATAAAAATATATTATGATGATGATAGTGATGATTGATTTTGATTAAGATTTATAGGATTTTTAAAAGACGAGATTTATTATGATTTTTTAACATTTTATTTTTATGCTTAAAAGAAGTGAGAGAGGCACTATCAAATTATCATAGTTTTGTTGACTTAAAAGGTCAAGAAGGTTGGTAGTGTGACTAAAATTTTGAAAATTAGATTGAATGTGAGTATAAGAAGGTTGGTAGTGTGACTAATATTTTGAAAATTAGATTGAATGTGAGTATAAGATAGATAAACTAAGAGAAAGTGCTTTTCATTTTTAATCCTCCCCAAGATCACACAAGTGACAAACTCTTTCATGATTCTCGTGGTGTTTTGGCAATTGACCAACACCCAATTTCACTATGAAGCTCATGAGAATTAGTTCTAATTTTGGCAATGTTTATTTTTTCTTAACAAAACTCATACATAGAGAGAATTTTGATTTTCAAGACTGTGGTTAATCACTTTCATATTATATCAAAGTTTCCTTTCTCCCTCCAACTCTTTTTTTCCTGACAATTTCTCCTTAAATTTGGAAGTAATAATATTTTTAATATTATCTAAATCTTGCAAGAAGATATTTCTTTTATATCCCAATGGTCTAGCCAAGATTGAGCATCCTTATGCCACCCTTGTTTGAGTCAAAGGTGGGGGTTTTGGCTAGAGTTAGAAGCGATTCTAGAAAACCTTTTGGCATCCATGTTGCATAACTTCTTCTTATACATAATATATGTATTCATAGCCATACTATCAATGGGGCCCAATGCTTACTCCATCAAGAGGATAGGGCAAGGAGTATTCTCCTTAATCTTAATGTTGTAGGTTTTAAATTGCTTTTATATTTGTTCAATCTTCCTCTATGACTCTTTGAATATACTACAAGCACAAATCTCACAGTGATATATAATAACAAGAGTGAGAAGATTCTCAAATACGAGCTTCTTTTTATCCCAAATTTAAATATTGACCGACTTACAATTGTTTTCAAGCCCATAGTCAGCTTTATAATCTCCATTTATTAATTTATCAAAGCTATAATTCCAATTGAACTTATGGTAGATGTTAATTCCTATATATTTGTATGAAGGAACTTCCTCCAAGGAGTCATTGTCATAAATGAAAGTATCATAGGGGATCTTTTGGATTTAATTATCATGACTTTAATTTTGTCAGTATTTACAATCATATCCATCTTGGGGCATAAATCATGGAGGATTTTGTTAAAAATAGCAATAAGAAATCCTAATTTAATTTGTCCTTGAATTAAATTAGGAATTACATCAAAATTCTATTCTCATAGCAACTAGTAATATGTTAGGGTCCAACCCTAACCCCCTTATTTATATAATAGGGTCGAGTCATAGTTGTAGTTAGTTAAAAAGTCAATAAAGCCCATATTAATAATTGTAAGTGGTTGACACCGCATTTAAAGAAGGGACCACAGTTAGTTGCAAATGAGCCATGGTATTAGTTAGATGGTATTAATAAGAACCATGGTACTGATCTGTGGTATTGCATGTAAGAATCCTATATAAAGGATAGAGAATCCCCTTGAGGAGGGTCATGTCTTATTTTTTAATTGAGCCTAGCTCTATTGGAGGTTGCCCCGTCGAAGAGGCAAGTGAACATTGCTTTCCTTTCTAAATAATGAAATGCATGTTGTTATTTATTATTGTTCTACGTTATGGGTATATTTATTCTCATATTTGGTATTCTGGTATCTTCTCGCAAGTCAAGATCATAAAAATTGCTATCAAAGCACTTTCAAGGGCCAGTGGGATCTCCATTTTTAGTAGATTTTTTTTTAGCTACAGACGTGCTCCGACGTCTTTAAACCACGGGATCTGTCATTTAGCACATGAACCTACGAATTTGGGGAGGCATGCGCATAAGAAATATAAGAGGTGGTCACACTTGTTGGACTCCCTTGTAACCCCCGTGGGTACCCATTCGAGTAGTAGCACATTTGACAAAATCGCACATGGACTGTCTTCTAAGTACCCTTTGGGTATATCGGAAGCCCCCTAGGCTCTCTTGAAACCTTGCCATAGATAAATCATCAGCCGTATTGCTACTACAATACACCGAGAATAGCACTTGGGGAGATTACTCACGCGTACGATAGCATAGTCATGTTGTACGGCTAAGGGTACAATTGATCCTCCTTGGTTAGTGCCCTAAAAGATTGATCCGAGTACTACTATTGGACCCTTATGTATATTGCGATCTATAGCACCTGACACTCCTTGGGACCATAGTTCCCTTGTCTCTCTCTAGATCACGCATCATCTTTATCAGATCAGATCTAGCAAGTTGGATTCTGTCGCTGCCGCAACAATAAGTTCTGTTATTCATTTCTATCAAATCTTCCAATCAGATCTATCAAATCTGCCATTTAGATCTAGCAGTTTGGATTCTATAGTAGTCACAACAATCAGATCCACCATTCAGATCTAGCAGCACGGGCTCGATCACTGTCACATTCCTACCGATACTCTGCAGTTGAGTATTTTGCCGACAAATCTGACTATTTGTGTGGCTCCTATAATGTGCATGATTCTCGCAGGACATTGGGTAGAATTAAATTTTCTAGCAATCGGCTACTACAGTATTCCTAAGAGAGGAGTAAAACTCTAGAAAGTCTGAGATCCTCCCGGGACGTTTATAGGAGACTTAGCCCATAAGAATCAGGTTGATGGGTTGAACAAGGTGGTACCATTCACTTGTCAGTGTCAAAATTTTGGGTGGTCCCAAATTTTATTTCACATTAACAAGCAGTGCACTGGATCGGTGCATGGTACAAACTAGAGCTTAAGCTATGGCCAATGAGAAGATCAAAACCCTTGAACAAATGTTGCATGCATTAACGAAGTAGATCCATACCTTAACTAACACAATCACAAAGGGCAAGTTGAGGGAACAATCAGAGGCATATGCTTTTAATGAAAACCTTGAGGGTGAGTCTAGCCATTCTCTGCACTTCTATGGAAATCACCAACAGTCCCAGCTTTGACCACCCAAGCTGGACATGTATAAATTTGATGGATCTCATCCGGCCATATGGTTAACAAAAATGAAGCAATATTTCACATTGAATCACATTAGAGATGATGCAACTAAGCTAAGTGTGGGAAGCTTGTACTTGGACGAAGAAAGATGGCAATGGTGGCAGTGGCATCAACGCTACTATGCAATGCCATTGACTTGGCAGATATTCTCAAAAGCCCTTTCTGATCGCTTTGACCATGAATCTAACTTTTTGGGTCATCTTACTAAGCTCTGACAGACTGGCAGGCAATAATATATTAAAGCCTTTGAAGCATTAGCCTTCTGCACAAGAGGTCTAGCAAATGAATTCTACTTGGAATGTTTTACCAGTGGTCTCAAAGACACCATACAAGCCCACGTCCGACTACAACACCTAGTCTCATGGTTGGCAGTTTGCAAGATATTTCGTGAAGTAGAACGCACGTTAGCGACCTGGTCTACTCGTCCAAATTTCAGAGCTAAGGGACGCCCCACCTAGGCTTCGAGCACTACCCAAACACTTAAGGTTCAAAAGGTGTCACCAGCAGAAATGGCAGAAAGAAGAAAGCAAGTATTGTGTTACTACTGTGATGAGGAATACTCCCCGGGGCATAAATGCAAGGAACCCAAATTCTTTCAAATTGATGCTAATGATCATAGTTCATCTGAGGAAACCCCACCATCGGAGGGACCAGAGGAGGAAGATGAGGACAACCAGTCGAACAATGAGCTCCAAGCAACACTTCAAGAACCAGTTATCTCTCTTCATGCTTTGGCAGGAATTTCTTTTCCCCAAACTCTCAAAATCAGAGGTTTTACTAAGCATCACCATGTAGAAGACTTGATTGATAATGGTATTATGCATAACTTTATCCATCAAAGAGTCATTGAAGTAGTGCATTGTTTCATCAGAGCAGTCTCTAATTTCCAGGTCCAGATTGTTGATGGGGGGACAATGAAACATGAAGGCCATTGTGAAAATGTCAAACTTCAAATGGGGGATTATCACCTAAAGGCCCACCTATTTTCCATCAACATGGGTGGGTGTGACATTGTCTTGGGTGCTGAATGGCTCCACACACTTGGCCCAATCACAATGGATTTCCAAAAGTTATATGTGAACTTCAAGCAGAATAATTGCACACATACCCTCTACGGACTTCAGGCAGGTGCTTGCATAGGATGGAAAATTTGTTAGAAAAGGGCCACCATGGAGTTATAGCCCAATTTAATGCCATCCAGACCTTCGAACCTACTTCTCTTCATATTCATATTGAGATGGAACACGTCTTAAACAATCATCTGCAGGTCTTTGACAAGCCTCATGAGCTTCCACCCTCGAGAGGGGAACATGATCATAGCATTAGCTTGGTCCCAGGGGCACAAGCACCAAATGTGCACCCATATAGATATCCTTTCACCAAAAGAATGAAATTGAAAAAATCATCAAGCAACTCCTGGAAGCCGATGTCATTCATCCTAGCATTAGTCCTTATTCATTGCCTATGGTCATGGTGCTCAAGAAAGCTGGGGAATGGCATATGTGTCTAGACTTCAGGGCCCTCAACAAGCTAATGGTCAAAACAAAGTTTCCTGTCCTGGTTGTTGATGATTGGCTGGATGAACTAAATTGGGCTCAATTCTTTACTAAGCTTGACCTTCGTTGGGGCTATCACCAAATTCACATGAAAGAAGTAAACATTCCAAAGACTACTTTCCAAACTCATGAAGGCCATTATGAATTTATGGTCATGCCATTTGGTCTCTGTAATGCTCCATCCACTTTTGAGAGCCTCTTTAATCACCTGCTCAAACTATATCTCAAAAAAATTGTCCTTGTTTTCTTTGATGACATCCTCATCTACAGCCTCACCTGGGAAAAACATCTTCAACATGTAGATCTACTCTTGCAACTACTTCGGAAGCATAAATTATTTGTCAAACTGTCCAAGTGCTCTTTTGGCATGGAAGAAGTTGAGTATTTGGGCCACATTGTGGGGCGTGAAGGTGTCACGGTGGATCCCAAAAAGATCTAGGCAATGCAGGATTGGCCTCAACCAAAGACCTTGAAGAGCTTGAGATGATTTTTGGGTCTCACCGGATACTATCGCAAATTTATCTGCAATTATGGTCGTATTGCTAGACCCCTCACTCACCTTCTCAAGAAAAATTCATTCCTCTAGAATGATGAAGCGCAACAAGCATTTATAGCTCTCAAACAGGCCATGTGTTCCACTCCCGAATTGGCACTACCTGACCTCACCAAATCTTTTGTGATTGAATGTGATGCTTCAGGTACGGGTACTGGAGTTGTCTTAATGTAGGAAGGTTGACCCTTGGCCTTCACTAGCCAAAAAATAAGTGGGACAAATCTGGGACAATCTACCTATGAGAAGGAGATGATGGCCATGTTACCTGCAATGGATACCTTGTGACCATACTTATTGGTGTGACGTTTCCAAATCTACATAGACAATCAAAGCCTTAAATATTTTTTGGAACAACGCCTATCCTAGCCACAACAAAATAAATGGCTATCTAAAATGTTGGGATATGATTATGAGATAATTTACAAGAAAGGGCGATAAAATGTCGTAGCAGATGCTTCATCATGCCAGTTTATGGAGGAAATCACCTTGCTAGCGATCTCTCTTCCCATTCAAAAGTGGATTGAAGAGGCTCGCAAGGAATGGTTTTCACATCCTTTGCTCTCCAACTCATTAATAAATTGTAGGCAGATCCAAATTCCATAGCGGGCTACTCTTGGCAGGATGAGATTCTTTGCTACAAGGACAAAGTAGTTATATCACCAACATCCACCCTTAAAAGTCGCATTTTGGCAGAGTTGCACTCATCTACCACTGCAGGCCATTTAGGCTTTCAAAAGACTTATGCTTGCACTCGACGTTCATTCTTTTGGACAGACATGAAAAAGGACATTGTTGACAATAATACTGAGAGGGGGGGTGAATCAGTATTATCTAATTCTTTTACCAAATCTTCCTTATTTACACTTTGAATTATTTTTGCATATCAATACCATAAATAATGAGCATGACAAGAAAAGCAGACAGTCACATCAAAGAACACCAGATATAAGGTGGAAACCCAATGTGGGTGAAAACCACCTGCTGCAATATGTCTCTATCTTCTTTCAAATTAGAAACTCCTTTTACAATGGTCCTGTACTGGTGCAGTCCTTTACCAGTACGTAGGCTGCAGCCTGCAGAGAGCTACAACTCTCTCTCGTTTTCCAGTCTCTCCTGGAAGGGAGCTACAACCCCCTACTTCTTTTCTTACAAGGACCACTTTTCATAAATTTTCAAACTGGGTCCATATACATGATTATAGTCAGCTGTAGTAACCAGATCAATATAACAGAACTGAATCTAGAACACCTTATCAACAAAAAAATTCAGTCAACAGATAGTCCTGAAACAGATACGCAACTTTCCTTTCTTTGGCCTGCGCTGGTATGCACTTCTCCCTCTGCTTCTCTGCGTATACCCGCAGGTCTCCTTCTGCTGCACTGCATGCCCACGCACTACTTCTTCTGTCGCGCTGCGTACAATACGCACCCAAATGCAATATCGCGCCGCGTACTGCCACAGTAGGCACGCACCCAAAAGAACTATCGCGCCGCGTACTGTTACAGTAGGCACGCACCTGAACCACTACTGCTCAGCGTACCCACGCAGTTCTCCTATTTTTGCTCTGCATACTCACGCAATCACCCTTCATCTGCTCTGCATACCTGCACAGCTCGCCTTCTTCTGCTCTGCGTACCCACGTAGAGGCACCATTAAACACCTGCGTACCTCATATTAGGGCTGAATTTGCAGATCACAGGTGTGCTACAGTTAGACGGATGCCCAGATCTGATCAATCGCTCGGGAGATCACCCTTTACAGATTCTCTTTCCACTTTCACTTTCATATAGATCAAGCCTTTTGAAACAATAAACCAATAGATCAGACCTTAAGATATTCAACCCAAAAGTATGCTAAGCCAAATGATCTCCTTTGCTTTATATAGGCAAGCTCTTCCTCAAATCAAGGATCATGGGGCTCAAAAATAATAATAAAATAAACAATACCATGGGCCAGAACCATGATAACACAATACCGTCGGCTAAGTACCAAGAGTTAAACATAAGAAATCCCACGTGTGCACGCTTTACTACCTTGAAATGTGTGAACTGGGGTACGCACCTCATGAATGAGTCACCTGCGTGTCATGATGCGGTCCCTGCACAGCGTACCTGTGGGTACACACCTTCTTAACTGTTCTCCTGCGTACTTCTTAATTTTCATCATATTGAGAGCCCTTGCCATGGGTGTTGACATCAAGTACAACATCTGTAACTTATAACCATACCAGAAACATAATGCCAACAATGAAAGATGTATCGGATTACTGAGTAATAAAGATAAGCAAACCACGCATAAATCATAATATAATGATACAAAAGCAAGTGTCCTTTGGAGCTGGGCCCTTAGCTACCAATGGTACACTGCCTTAGGTTACTCCAGATGCAGAGATGAAATAAACGGCAAGTCTTTTATATTAATGCATCAACAAATGTATAATAAACCAGGTCTCAGTGAGACTCGATGATCAAAGTTTTGTCTGAAACTTAAAATTACAAAAGCAGTAGTCCCCTTGCTCAACGACGTTGTTCCTTTATATAAGAGTAACGGCAGAGATGTCTAGATAACAAAGATAAGTAAAACAACGATCCCTCAGGATCGAAGATCCTGAGGGATTTTCCAATGGGTTAATCCTTTACTTTTCTTTCTCGCGTTCGCCGACTCGGTATCCCTCCTTCCTTTCTTGGGTTATTCAGCTCTGATTTACTCGATCTTGTTCGCATCCGGTTCCCTTCTGGAGGGACAACAATTATTCTTCCTTTGTTTTTCACTTTTGGATGACAACTCCTTGCTTCCACTTCTCCCTGTATAAAAAAACAACAATTATTAGTGATTGAGCTTCCCATGTTAATTCTTGCACATTTTATTAAAATCCTTTATCTCTTTGAATTCACAATGCAGAAAAGGTTACAAATATTACTGAAAAGCCACTAAATTGTTTTTCAAAAGCATACCTTTCAAGTTCTCCACATAGGTCTCCAGAGTGTTTGTTTGAACCAAACACTCTAGGACCTAGTAACTCAAACCATATCCATAAGGAACTTGAGCACCAATCATAAACAACACGTGGAAAATCGATAACACCATGGTTATCTGGGAAAATGAAAGGCTATGAGAAACCACTGTCAATCCAAGAAATCCTCCATGCTAATGAGATATCATAACCAAATAACCACATGCATATACCATGCATTCCAAAACTATCAAGGAAATCGTACATGAAACACAATACCTACAAAGAAATCTCGTTGTAGTTGTTGATCCCTGTGTCCCCTTATGCTTTCCTGCTTTTTCTTTGGAATCTTTCTCCAAATCCAATGAAAACTAGAGTGCTCCAAGCATGCTCCAAGATTTTTCTAAGTGTGGACGAGTATGAGAGAGAGAGAATAAAGAGATAGCTCCAAAATTGAACTGTTAAAAGTTGTACTGATAAAAGTTGTGAACTAATCCTGAGAAGCCTTTTTATCATTGAGGCCTCTATTTTCTTCAATTTCCTCTATTTTTCCTTCAATTTTTCTCACATGCAATTATGTTGCCTTTCACCTTCCTTTTCTCCTATTTTTCATTATTTTCATAAATAAAATGTCAATTAATTCCACTTTTCCTTTCCCAATTCCTTTGCAGATTTCCATAGCAATTTACTAATCACCAACGATCCCCATCACAATTATTTTTCGCAAAATTCAGCTTGGAATATGTAGACTATGGCCTTGGTTATTATTTTATTTATTTACATAGGAAATCAACCAGGACACACATCTCTCACATACTTTTTAAGCAATTAGACATGGAAACATCATGTACATTCATTGTCAGAGATAATGCAAGTCAGTAGGTCATTGATCCAATCCTCTCAAGAATCTTGAAAGGCCCACAATACCAAGGTGCTAGCTTGGCACATGATGCAGTCCTCAAGGAGATATTCTTGGGCTTGATGCATAAGTACACATGTTCCCCAACCTGAAACTCCTTAAATACCTTATGTTGATCTACATAACCCTTCTTCTTGTCCTGTGCTACCTTTAAATTATTCTTAATAACCTACATTTCATATTCCATGTCAGCCAACATGTTTGGTCCAATCAATACCATGTTCACAGGATCACTCCAATTGATAGGAGTGTGGTGAAGTAAAATTATGAATGTGGACACAAACAATTCCTCTAGCTCGATAATCGGTCTAGCCACAACTGATACATTCTATGGAATATTTCCTTAGGTTAGAACCAATTAATAGGTCCTACCTCTTAGTATGCGTATCCCGTTTGATGATGTTCTTTCTTGCTTGCTCCAACTATCTCTCACTTCCTTCTTTAAACACCTGAAACAAGTAAACAACAACAAACAACAACCGTGATAATAGACAAATTGTAATTCAACCTACCTAACTAGTCAAGAAACATTAAGCCATGAACATGTAAGATGAAAAATCATGTATGAAATCAATTGATAGTTGCATATTTATTGAATAAGGAAAATATTACAACCATTGTCTTGACATTTTCGTTCTCCTCTGACGAAACCAGGTTCCCACACACTTCTGCTAGCATTCCATGATGGCCTCAACAATAGTAGTTTTAAGGCTCTTTCCTTTAGGTTTCACACTTCTCCCTCACACAACTACAGAGCTACAACTATGAATAGCTTGTTGTTTACTCCAAACTTAATTAGCACTAGCACACCAACATTAACACTAGCTTGTGCTTGGAAAAAATTGAGGTTTATATAGGATGAATGGATAGGAGATGGATTCTCTTCTCATGGGAGAAGGTCTTATCTCTTGAGGTAGTTCCATCATTATAGGGGGAAGGAGCCCAAACTAACATCCTTGACCCCATCCAAGAAAACCATTTGCCAAACTTATGTTACAAAGCTTCTAGAGCTAGAAGCTTCTGGTATTTATCTAAAAAACTTTCGATAAGAGGACCAACACAAATAGAATAAATATTAGTCGCTCTGGTCGGCACTAGGAATAGTGTTAATCCCTACATATCAGCATGAGGAGGACAAGGGCCATCAATGCCGGTCTTATAAACTGGGAAAAATAGAATATTTTGGGAAAATGGTGTAGAAGGGAATTTATTTGTTCATGAAAAGGGACACAATGGGAGTTTCTTCATGAAGGGTAAGAATATAGGGTTAACTGTAGAGGTTCTCAAGGGTCAAGCAACAGGGAGTATAGGGACAGTGACAAAATGTTGTGTAACAGATGCCCCTTAAAGCGTGAAGGCCAAACTAGAGTGAGGGATGAAATGCTTTATGAATCAGTGTGGGGAACCATAGTCTATCGTCAAAAAACCTGCAAGCAAGTACAAATACATATAAATAGCTGAGATCTCTGTCAAATGATACATGAATTGTGGAATGAACACAACCATCCAAAGAATGATCATGTAAATGGATCCAAGTATGAGTGCAGCTATCCTTCAAAGAGAATCATAATGAAACCAAGGTATGGTCGCAGCTATCGAAAAATTAGAAGGGTCATAGATGATAACACATGGTATGGTCACAACCATCCATCTAAAAGAGACATGCATATCAACATAACCATGTCACACCACTTCAAAACCTGGACTTTTGTGATCTGATTCCAGGGTCTTGCGCTCCAACGTGACCCAATAAAAGTACAAATTCTAACATGTGAATAGATGTGTTGATGTCGAACATGCTAGAAAATCACTTGATTGCCAACCAATGATGTAAATTGTTAACAAGCGCGAGAGAAACCACCAATAATGATAATGGTCCTCAAGGTACTATCAACACAGTCCATGGAATGTGAATAGAGGAACTGAAGTCGAACACCCATGAAGTCACTCAATCGAAAGCCAATGATGTGAACTTGTTGTCGAGTGCGAAGAACTTTCCATTAAGGCATGCAATCTCTAAGGTATTGGAAGGGAGTCTCTTGGTCAACTTCCCAGATAATGAGTTGAAGTCAATAGAAAGTGACCATGTTGAAGGAGGGCCATAATGTATCCCACATCATTGACATGAGACAGAAGGATGAAAAATGATTTTGGATAACATGGAGAATCAGAGGTAAATATAACTACAGAAGGAAAACTCTTGAACATATCGGCAACATGACTGGAAGTTTGGCAGCTTTTGGATCCATAGGCTCAATGGTATGATGAAATGGCAGAGATCAAAATGAAAAGAAAAAATGAACGGCCCAACCCAGAAAGGTTAGCGATAAAAAGGAGCATATACCAACCCGACACAAAGCATAAAATGTCATGTTCAAGAGTGAGCTGCCAACACAACTTATTATATTTCCAAATTTACCCCCACCATTTCTGGCAGGTACCCCAATTATTTTTTAATCATAAGCTTGAAGGTTATAGCATATGCTTGCACTGTAAGTTCATCCTTCGGACGAATCCAACTTGGTAATTTTAACGAGCCCTAGGAAGGAGAAGCTCATGTTCGTCATGACGACGAATCTGTTGTCATTTAATATTTTAACGATTCTAACAAAGGTATAACTCAGTATCTTTTTCATGTTTAAAGAGTTTAAAAAAGACATGAAAAAAAAACTCCACATGGTCCCTTTTTGTACGTTTGTGTCTCTCGAGCCCGAAAAGGTAGGAAACAATACTTGAGAGAACTGCTTGACCATTTCAGTCAAGGAGTACCTTTTTCGTAAATAGTGCATCCCATACTAAAAAAGGGGTAAACATATACTGGGCACAAGATGTTTCACATCTGTTAATGAGTTTGAAATGACAATGGCTTGACTATCTTTTCACTTTTAAAGGGTCGGAAAGGAGCTGGAAAGCAAACCCCCCATTTTATTCTCTTTTACAAGACAAAAGGGAAAAATACTCGGCAATCTTTTCATATCAGTTTAACGAGTTGAGAAAAGAGCTAAAACATGACTTGACATCATCGTCGAACATCCTCCACCTGTCGTTGCACAAAAGGGTAAAGTGCATTATCCAATTTTTGAGGAAAAATAGGTTAAAATATTTTAAAAAAACTAATATTTTCATGAAAAACTGAATAAAAAGGAGGAAAGTAAATATTTTTTTACCATTTAACAGTTTACCTTGCTATGAAAGACTTTTTACTAACTTTTTCCCTAATTGTTCCAAAGCAGATTTTGGGAGATCCAGGAGGTCATTTGTTGAGCCACAAGTTACAGGTAAGAGAAAAAGCCCTAAGCTTCATTTTCATGCCTTCTGTTCCTATTTTTAACCATTTTTAGGTTTCTGAGGGAGGATTTATCAAAAAAATTTCGACCTCAATCGGCACGACTTCTAGGCACATAAATGCGCCAACCGAGGGTATGTGCCAACCGAGGGTAATTAACACGACATATCAAACCGTCAGCGCAACTATTTTCAAAACAGGCACATCGGTGCTATGAATAGGGAAAACCATATTTCCTCATAAAACCACCATGGAAACTTGAAATTTATGGGCCAAACATGATTGTTCGCTCAAATCTATGGCTTTTATAAGAAAGAATCGTTGAAAATGGTAGACTGGAAAGAACAGGAACATGAAGATGTGGACACCCAAGCACTAAATGATCCAAATTACCTAGAAGCATTGAGGGCTTGTGGGCTTCTTAAATTCTTTCTCACGCTAGGGATGTGGGCCCAACCTGAGTTGCTTCGGTACCTGACTAGTCTCTGGGACATAAATCAAGAAATATTCATCATTTGTGACTAGGAGCTAGAGTTAGAAAGTTTAGAAATATATTTCATCATAGGATTATCCCGGGGGGAACCAGTCAACTTATATGGGCCACGATCAATTGGGGCAAGCATATCCATGTTGCTCGCCAAACATTCCTCTGAGGCCCTCAAATCCAAGAGTGGAAAGATTGAGCTTTTTACTGTTCAAGATTTGACACTGAGAGTGCTACTGTTGACTATCAACAGAGTGGAGAGGTCCCAGGTAGTGCATGAGACTAACAAGTCGAAGTTCTTGTATGCTATTGACTGCACAACACCGACAATCTTCAACTCAGCAGTGGCCATGAAGATCAACATAAGGCACAATCTAACCAAAGCTAAGGTGGGGAATCTAAAGCAATTTTGCTTCAGGTCCATACTAGTGACCTTTTTCTGAAACGGGTGCCACTGTTCCAGTAACAGTTGACTGAGATAGATCCTCCCATGCCACATGACCCATGGTTGGCCCACTAGAGTCATTTGATGCCTAGGATCACTGGGGTGTAACACATGTTGTACAAACCTACATTCTTTTCATGACTACGATGACGGAGGATCGTCGTGGAGGACTGGCCATACGGTGGCACCAACTTCCTTGGGGACCTAGACATGCTGCTACTAGATGGAGAGGATTTTGAAGATGAAGGTAAAAAAACAATTTTTTAATTTTGTGATTTTTTATTGTTTTTGGTATATACGTGTTTATAACATTTCTCTTTGTTAATGCAGACGTTAGATCAGAGAGCCCTGCTAGGATGTCCCCAATAGCCAGGCACGCTGCCTGCCCGATTGATGTTGTTGCTCCTTATTAGGAGGGGAGTGAAAATGAGGAGGAGATCATGAGGAACCTTGAGGGGTTGACTTGTGGTATCCCAAAGTATGCTCGGGTGGGAGACATTCCTCCCTAGTACCAGAGACACATGGTAGGAGTATCGGATCAGATCCGCCAATTTTTGACTCGTGTTGCGTGAGATATGTCATGCTACCATTATCACCATGTTGATTAGTTCCTAGGTCCATCACTTACATTTTTTGAGGCCTGCATGCCATGGATATATGAGGCATGTGAGCTGCCGATGTTATTTTGGACACACATATTATTTTTTGGGGTTTTTTTGTATCAAACATTATCACAATATATATATATATATGTGTGTGTGTGTGTGTGTGTGTGTGTGTGTGTTGTATTTTCTTGCTTACTATGGTATAGATGGTTTGTTTTATCTTTTCACATGTTTCATAAATGTCTATCCAACACATAATTAGCTAATGCATCTGTCAATGTATTCATGCACCTAGGAATATGATGATATGTAATGTAATAAAAATGTCTTTCAAGTAGATGAATACGAAGATACATTTTAAATATTTGGGGGTTTCTGATGGAATATTGCACGTTGAGTTGAAGGATGACAAGCTGTGAATCTAGGTTGATAACCAACTCGCGAAGGTCAAGAGCAATGGCTTTTGAAAACAATTCGATGTCCACACTGTATTCAACAATATTGTTAATTGTACGACATAAACAGATACCTTGAAGGTCAATCAACTCACTGTTAGTTTCATAAATAGCCCATACCATAGATGATAGGTTCCAGGTACTCCAGCAAGCACCATCAGTGAAACCAATGTGAGTAGTCACAGACATCTGCAAAGCAAGGAAATCATAGTAAATAGGAAAGTTGTTTGAAAACTAATGCACTAAATCACACTGCACAAAAATGAATGACACACTAATGTACACAAGTAACCATGCGTGATGACCTAAGCATAGTACTTCTTGAGGTAAAGCTCTCTCCTGGCTTATCCAAACGATTGCCTTCATAATCAATAAGCTCATAGGCCCCTTTTTGTAAAACACATTTCACAATGTAGGGCCCATGCCACATGGGTTCGAACTTGCCTTCCCCTAGCTTATCATTAGCTTGGTCATACAGTAAGACCAAATCACCCTCAGAGAATGTGCGAGGGGAGACCAATTGATCGAAATGGGACTTGACCCGTTTATTTTGTGCTTCAATAACCAATGTAGTGAGACGATGAGTCTCATCCAATCATTCTAAATATAAGAGGCATTCTTCTTGAGGTGATGTTTCAGGGAGAAGTTCAATAGCTAGCTTGAGTGAAGGAATCTCTCATTCAATCGACAATGTTGCTTCCAGACCATAGACTAATTGCGTCTTTGGTTCAGGTTCGGTAAGCCACAGAGCTGAAAAGAGCATGAGATGCCAATTCAACTTGTGCATCCCAATAGTACATTGAATCATTGTAACCAAAACCTTGTTCACAGCTTCCACTTGGCAATTGGCTTGAGGGTAATACGTGGTTGAGCCCTCATGGCGCAAGCCCAATGCGAATGTCAACTCATCCATCATGTAATACTTGAAATGGGAGCCATGGTCAGTCACAATGGCTTGAGGTATGACGAACCTAGAAATAACATGATTGAAAAGGAATTGAGCTATCGTTTTACCATCTGCAGAGTATGTAGGCATTGGTTCAGCCCATTTGGTGAAATAATCCACATCAACTATAATATAGCCATTCCCCCTGGTCGAACGAGGGTTACATGTGATATAATTGATGCCCTATTTGGCAAAAGGACCAACAGTAATGACAAGGTGTAGGTGAGTGGGTGGGGTGTGCATCTTGCTTTAGTAAATTTTCCATTCATGGCACTTGCAAACATCAAGGATGCAGTCCTTGAAAATGGACAGCCATAAATAACTAGTGCGAAGGATTTTTTTAGTGGTAGCATAGCCAGAAATATGACCACCACATGCCTCGGAGTGGCATTCATTGAGAACTCTTTTAACCTCCTCGATTGTAAGGCATCGACGAAGAACTGAATTGATACCGACACAGTATAAAGTATTACCAATAATACGGTAAGGTTGGGAGTGATGTCAAATATTTCAATGATCATCCTTAGTCAACACAAACTAGAATGTGGATGTCTGGAGATACATGATGATATCAATGTACCGTGGATCAAGGGTGCTAATCAGGAAGCGAGTCTTGTCTGGGAGCTGTTCATCTACACTAGTAGGGAGAGACTTAAAAGGAAGGGAACAAATCAATTCGGTGAAAACTAGTGACTTCTTAGGTTTGGCAGTAGTAAATACCAAATTGAATTCTTGAGGGATGACAATCCATTTAGAATATTTTCCCCCTAGCAACTGATGAGTCAGGATATAGGTCATAGGGTTGCATTTAGAAATCATTGTAGTCATGCATAAGAGGATGTAGTGTCGAAAATGTTGAATATCTTGGATGATAGCCAAAGCCAACTTCTCAACATGGGCATAACATGTTTCACTGTCAAGGAGATTATGACTAAGGTAGTAGATAACATGTTCATTGCTTTCGTCATCATCTTGGACCAAGACCATAGAAATGGTGCTAGGGGCTCTAGCTTGGTAAAGGAAATAATCTCGATAATAATATGGGGGTGCAACAAAGGAGAATTTACGAGGACAACCTTGAGATCATCAAAATATTTTCGGGCAACCTCATCCCATGCAAAGGGCGTTCCTTGTTTTAGCAACTGGCTAAATCCTGAAGCTAGCCAAGAATAATTGGGTATAAAAGAACGGAGAAAAGTTTCCTTTCCTTGTAAGCCTTAGAGTTGGTGCAATGAAAATGGAGGGGGTAAATTTACAATGGCCTCGACTTTAAGCAGATCAAGGTGAATATCATCCTTGGAAACGATAAAGCCAAGGAGTATGCAGAAGACACCTTTACACAGGTTTAACCAAATGTTGTAGTGTCTACAGCATAGAAAAATCTACTGAAGATGGTCAGGGTGATCTTGGTGCTTATGAGAATGAGCGTGAAGGCCATCCAAGTAAGGCTGGACAATGTTGTGAATATCATGAAATGCATAGGACATTGCCCGCTGAAATGTAACCCCAACATTTTTGAGGCTAAAAGAGAGATTTGTGTACAAGAACGTACCCCATGGACAGATAAAAATTATCTTTTCTTGATCAATTGGTGCAATGTTGATCTGGTCGTAACCAGAAAAACTATCCATAAAGGATAAAATCTCACTTCTAGCACATTCATCAATGAATTGATCAATGAAGGGAGTAGGATACTTATTTTTAGGACAAGCACGATTGAGATCTTGATAATCAATGAAAATATGGATCATGCCTTGTTTTTTCACCACCTGGACAATATTGGATGCCCAATCTGTAGGAGGGGTGGGATAGATGAACCCAGCTTTGAGAATTTTTTGAACTTCACCCTTGATAGTGGTAGCCTTCCTTGGGTGCACCGAGCAGAGTTGTTAACAAACGGGATTCACATGTGGATAAGTTGGTATTTCATGCACGACAATGCTAGGATGATTTCTAGACATTTCTTTGTAGGACCACACAAACACATCACGAAATTCCTGAAATAGACAAGTATAAGTCTTGATCTCATCTGGAGAACAAGATAACCCGATATGGACATGTTCAACGATACCAGGCTTGATAGAATTATCAATTGGCATCATTTGGGTAATATTACCCAAATTTCCTTCTGACCATACTTCATGATTCATGATCGATGGCGGAAGTAGGAGGGAAGGAAACAAAGTAGAGGACTCTTCGAAAGCAGTAGCTGGAAGAGGCAGGAACGAGGAATGATGATGAGTATCAGTCCAAGGTGGTTCCTTGAGAGACATGACTTCCATGATACCTTCATCAGCAAGGAAGGTCTTGGCTAAGGGATTAGGTGATTCCAAAGTGCCAAGCCACGAGGATTGAGAATATGTATTGAAAGAGGTCTTTGAAACCGAAGAATTAGAGGATGCGGAACTCGAAGCTGAAACAATTTCCACATAATTGATTTCGGAAGGACTAAGAAGCATAACCTCACCCTAGGTATCAACAAGATCTAGTGAAGGTATGACCCAAGGGTCAGATTTGACCGAGACCATGTTGACAGAGGCAACGTGAGGAGGTGGGAGAAGAAAATTTTCCATTAAGGTAGAATATTTGAAAAGACCTGCCCCCACACTCTCATAGGGAGCACTAGTGTGCTTGACATACAGAACATTACCATCTTAGGAGGAAGAGGCAAAGAAAGACAACTGGTCGACAGTGACAATCTTCCCTTGATGGGGAAAATGAATCATGTGAAATAGGGAGGAGGCTACAACATGCATAGCATGGGTCCAGCTCTGGCCGAGTAGAATATTGTAATTGACATTGGTGTCAAAAATCTCTACCTCAACTTGCACTGTCTTTCCTTCCAGGGTAATGGAAAGGTTAGGTAAGACACCGAAGGGTTGTGGATCATGCCCATTGAAAGCGTCCAAATTATTCGGGGATTGGTTCAAAGTAGGAGAACCAATAGCCTTCTAGCATGCAATTGACATGATGTAGGTGGAAGCACCTTCATCGATGACAGTCTTGTGGATGGTCTTCTCATTCATGATTACCTGAATGAGAAAAGGTAATCTGATGAGGGAGGTGAAAAACATGGTTCTCTAGATCAAAACATATTAAATTGGAATCGGTGGGACCAATACCCCTGATAGCTGACAACAAAGATTTTCGTTATGATGGACAGCTTTGGAGCACCCCAAGAGCTGACATAGTTGATGGCACTTGAGCCAAATCCTCAAAAATGTCATAGTGCTGAGCAGTTCAGGCATTAGGATTGTACGAGGATTTCCACAGCACACCTCGAGAGGGTATCTGTATAACAGAATTAGGTTTAGGCACTCAATATGAAGAGGGTGAGAACTCAGGGTAGAAGAAGAAGGGGTGGCTTCTTTCACTTTCCCAGTTGTCGAAGTAGTATTTTGATCATCTTTCAATCTAGTAGCCACATTAATAGGCGTACACATCATGAACACTTGAGACCCTAAGGAAGCAGATGATTGAGGTTGGTCTACCATTTGGGTCTGCTAAGACAGAAAGGGCTCTTTGAGGACAACTTGGGTCCCTTTGAGAAAACAACTAACTTCAGATTTTCGGGGACAATACTTAGTGTAGTGATCCTCCTCACAAATGAGGCAGGGATATTTAGGCTTTTGTTGTGAGGATTCACTAGTAGATGATTTGGGAGGACCCTATTTTGGGGCATCAAATTTATCCCTGCCTTTGCCTTTCTTCTTACCTTTCAAGGATTTGTCCACTGCGGTAGACTAGACAGTGTGGACCTCTGGGAAAAACTATTGGGAACAACATTTGAGATCGATTTCTGTTTGGGAGAAGATTTAGCAAGGGCTTGGGATACTGAACCAATAACTCTATTGACAGGAGGTACAACTTGTGACTTTGATGTCGTGGGATTGGATGATGGCTGTGGAGCATCAAGTAATAACTCATACAAAGTGCCACACTGAGATTAAACTAGATCTAACTACTAGGCATGAGAAATGGCCTGCTCTTCAGTAACGCATCCACTGATAGCTATCGTGAAAAATTGGGGCTACAAATGATTTAGTGAACCATTTGGTGACCAGCTAATCAGCAATCTCGAATTTTATCAGGCAACATCTATGTCTCCATTCGTGGATGTGATCAAAAATAGGTGTCGCAGTATCTTTCTTAAGTGATGTGAGAAAATAGGTTCTAGTTTCATAGTAAGCCAGTAGCTAGAAATGCGTGAGGAAAGCCATGGCTAAAGTGTTAAATTCATGGTAAGTACTTTGAGGAAGCTCGATGTACCACTTGGCTGCAGCACCTGTGAGGGTTAATTGGAGAAGGCAGAGACAAATGGAATTGTTAACGTAAGAGTTTGGAGAGCACCAGAGGTGATATGTCATCACATGGGCTTGAGGATCTTCTTTTTCTTTCCCACCGAACTTTGGACAATCAATCGGTATCTTGGACGGCACTGGAGGCCAGTATGGTGAATGAAGAATTGGATAATTCGTAAGGCGAGAAATATCTGGAAACTCTAGTGTGGCCAAGAATGGTAATTGAGTATCAAAAGGCATAGGAGGTCGGTAAGCAGGTTGGAAAGGAGGAGACCATCCTTGCTGGTAAGGATTTTTTCCCCACAATGGGGGATTTTGGCCATATGGAATTTGATGCTACCCCCATTACGGGTTACCTTGGCCATAGGGATGATTTTGATCTTGAATACCTTTGAACTGTCTAGTCATAGGTTGTTTATAAGCAATGTATGAGTTAAAAGGTTGCTGATCCTTTTGACCTTGGACGTATAGATATTGTTCTTATTGTCCCTAAACATACAGGTGGTGAACCTTTTGTCTCTGAACAAGAGGATTTTGTACTTGATGCCCTTGGGCATAAGGATTATACGCTTGCTGCCCTTAGACATAGGGATTTTGTACTTGTTTCCCTTGACCAGGTGGTATCAGAGCTGATTCAGGGGACCATGACAAAGGGCTGATCCCACTATCACTTTGTGATAGGTGGTATCAGAGGTGGTTCAGAAATTTGAAGGGTGTTTAGGTTTACGAAAGGGATGTGTAATACTTCGTGACAAGTGGTATCTTTGGTGAATGGTCTATATTAGATTGCTAAGAAGGCTGATGGTAGAGATGGAAGGTGAACCTCATATTGTGACAGGTGAATCTAGCCACAATGCAGGTGAAGCTTTCATGAACAGGGTATTGGAACGAATGGAGGAATTGGATTCTAATTGGACTTTGAAGATGGCTAAGATCATGAAGGATCGAGAAGGCAATGCGAAGATGAAAGAACAATTTGATGAACTCAAGGACCGATACGAGTATACAGAATGGAAGTATACACAACTGGAAGAGGAAGTCAAGGAGATTGGGAAAGAAAGAGATCAAGGTTTGGCAAAATTCTTGGATTTGTAGCAAGCTCTTGATGAAGCTCGAGATGAGATCGCGGTATT
Source organism: Pinus taeda (assembly GCA_000404065.3). Classification (NCBI taxonomy): domain Eukaryota; kingdom Viridiplantae; phylum Streptophyta; class Pinopsida; order Pinales; family Pinaceae; genus Pinus; species Pinus taeda. The sequence goes on from APFE030741670.1 coordinate 135,886, forward strand.
GAAGAAGGTCATGAGACATAACTTAGGTGGAGGAGTGTCTCATGTGAAAGTCAAGGAACCAGATTCTTATGATGGTACAAGGAGTGTGAAAACTCATGGAAAGTTTCTATGGGACATGGAATAGTACTTGGAATGCTTGGGATTACCTGATGAGGAAACTAAGGTAAAAGTAGCGACTCAATTCTTAACGAAGGATGCTAAGATGTGGTGGCAAAGAAGGATGGATCAGATTGCCAATGCCAGTGATAACGACATAACTTTGTTGGAGGGCATGAAGAAGGCTTTGTAGACCCACTTTAGTGCACAGGATGAAACATGGGAAGCAAGGATGAAGATAAAGTATATGAAGAAAACGGGAAGTCTGCAGGCATATTAGTGAAAGTTTGCAAGTGTAGTTCTGGAGCATCTGAACATGGCGAAGAGGGACAAGGTGTTCAATTTTGTTATAGGGCTTAAACCTTGGGCGTGGAATGAAGTGCAGAGTTAGAAGATAAAGACACTCGAGGAAGCTTTTTCTACTGTAGATTTTTTGGTGGAGCATTATGATGAAGCTTCCGATGAGAAAAAGAAGAAGTTTGATAAGCCAAAAGAGAAAACTATGAAAGATGATGTTTCAAAATCATATGATAAGATGAAGACGAAGAAACAATTGAAGTGTTGGATATGTGAGGAACCACATACGACAAATAATTGTCCTTCAAGGATGAAAGTGGTTGCAATGGCACAGTCCAATATGAAGAAAGAAGAGACTTCTGTGGGAGATATGCAGATTCTTGGAGCTGCAGCTACTACGGAAGCGGTCTCACAAAGAGATCTGGAAAGGAATAGTTTGGAATATGTTCAAATGAATATCGGGAGTGCTGATGTGCTCAGTATGGTGGATAGTGGTGCTACTCAGAACTCCATGAGTGAAGATATTGCAAAAAGGATTGGGCTGAAATTTGTACCAGTGCAAGCACATATAAAGACAGTGAATTCTCCTCCTGATTCCGTAATTGGTGTGGCTGAAAAGGTGGACACAACAAGTGGTGAGTGGACCGGGAAAGCCGACTTCACTATAGTGCAGATTGATGACTATGAAGCTGTGCTGGAATGGAGTTTTTGAAACATTATGATGCGATGATTTTTCCACATTTGAAGAAGCTGTACATTTACAAAAGAAGGGAAGATGTACCCATTGGTGTTCCAACCATTAGAGTAACAAGACACGAGTGTAGGTTGGCAGTGATGCAGATGGAGGATGAGAAGCATATGGATGAGGTCTATAAGTAGATGTTTGTTGCATAGACAAAGCTTATGGCATAGTCACAAGTTATCAAGACATTTTCAGATAGCATCTTGGATTTGTCTAGGAGGCTAGAGGCAGTAGAGGATGATGATGACGATGATGAAGAATATATGAGGTTGAATGTCCAGGTGGAGGATCGAGTTGCATATCTACAAAGGATGGAGGTGGAAGATCCATACATATGGATTGAGCTGATTAGTGAGGGAGAGCATTTAGGCTCTGCTCCCTCCAAATCTTCTTAGATGACTTAGAAGATGGGGCTCATTGTTAGCTGCTCATGGCAGTGAGTCCCTAAACATTTGAGCAGGAATTATGATGACAGGTAGATGATGAAAGCATGAATGTGACTGCGAAGCAGCACATTGGCATTAGCATCATGACATGTTGCAGATGGGATGGAGATTCCATGGACCTGAGCTTGGGCTTTGAGCAGATTCTTGGTTGAGTTTGAAATTGTGATGGGATGCTGAAGCAACAACCAATGGTGGCATGGAGAAGGTACATTCTCATGGATTCAACATGATGGTTAGATTAGCTACCCAATCAGTTTGATGACATGAGGGCATGCAGTGGACTCGGTTTGTGTTATATGGATGTCCTGGTTTCGACTGAGATGTTGTGTTGGCTGGAGTATTATGCAGAGGAGTTCACAGGATTGAATGACACATGATGGAGATTGTCGTATTATATATGTTGTAGGGATGTTTGCAATATATAGAGGGATTGAAGTCATGGATCAATAAGATGACTATTTTTAGAACACATACTGATGGGTTATGGGGCATTGGTATGGAAATCTGGGTGAGGGCGTTGTTCACGAAAATCATACGAGGGCGTCGGGTGAGGGTGTCGTGTAGGAAAATCGTGCGAGGGCATCGAGTAAGGGTGTTGTGCAGAAAAATCATGCAAAGTAATCTGGGTGAGGGCATTGTTCAAGAAAATTGTGCGAGGGCATCGAGTGAGGGTGTCATGTAGAAAAGTTGTGCGAAGTCATCAGGTGAGGGCGTCATTCATAAAAATCCTGTGAAGTCATTGGGCGAGGGTGTTCATGTAGAGTCATTTGAGGGAATTTGGGCAGGATTGTTTGAGGTTGTTCGAGGGTGTGGCAGGGCATCCGCTCGAACGACCCAAGTTGGTCAAATGTTCAACTGGGTGAATCTTGAACAGGTGACATGACCCGCTGGTGGACGAGTTGGGGATTTGGTGGAATTGCCCAACGATTTAAACGAGTTGAATGACATGCGTTTGGGTGAACGTGCAGAGGCAAACGAAGAGTTGGGCAGAGTCATTCCGGTAACCATGTGGGCATGCCGACGAGTTGGCTAACTCAGTTGTGCTAGTGAATGAAAAAATATTCTAAGTGTAAATTTGGGGTTTCCTCAAGATTTAACTTGTATATTACAAATTGTTATTATTATTATTATAGGCAGACTCATCATAGGGAGTTTCCCCTCCCAGTTATACTATTGTGTATTTCATGTTAATCTTGACTCATGGTGTAATGAAGTTAATATGATGAATGGTATAACAAAAGATATGCTTAGCTGTTAAAAAATAAACTAAATATAGACAATACTCTTCCAACCACACTGTAGGAGGTGTGTCACCACTGACCACTTTATTTTCACCAATAATTGTGATTGTGGACTACGCCTTACGTCTATACTTAGTTTAGTTTTGAATAGCTAAGCATATTTTTCATTATACCATTCATCATATTAACTTCATTACAACATGAATCAACATTAACATGAAATACACAATAGCATAACTGGGAGGGGCAACTCCCTATGATGAGTTTGCCCATAATAATAATAATAACAGTTTGTAATATACAAGTTAAACCTTGAGGAAACCCCAAATTTACACTTAGAATAATTTTTACATTCATTGATACAACTCGGTTAGCCAACTCATCAGCGTGCCCACATGGTCCCCGAAAGACTCTGCCCAACTCTTCATTTTCCTCCCCATGTTCACCTGAATGTGTGTCGTTCAACTTGTTTAACTTGCTAGGCACTTCCATCGAACGCCCAACACGTCCACTGGTGGGTCGTGTCACTCATTCAAGATTCACTTGGTTCATTTTTCGACCAACTCGGGTCGCTCGGGCGGATGCCCTGTCATGACCTCGAATGACTCCCCAAACAAGCATTCGAATGCACACCCTGCTGCACCCTCGAACGACCTCGAACGATCCTGCCCAAACGCCCTCGAACAATCTTGCCTGAATGCCCTTGAACGACTCTACATGAATGCCCTTGCCCAATGACTTCGCATGACTTTTTTGAAAAACGCCCTTGCCCAATGACTTTGCACGACTTTTTTGCACGACGCCCTCACCTAACGCACTTGCACGATTTTCCTAAATGTCGCCCTTGCCCAGATGACTTCATACGATTTTTCTGCATGGGACCCTCGCACGATTTTCCTGCACAATGCCCTTGCCTATCACCCTCACACGATTTTCCTGAACGATGCCCTCACCTAGATGACTTCGCATGATTTTTCCTCGGCTCAGATGCTTCAGCCCTGCATGTCATCTGCCTGCACCTTCACCCTGTTTCAGTCCACCAACTAGCACTTTGCACTTCCTTTGTTTGAATACTTAAATGCTTGTTGATTTGATTTCCTTAGCTCCACGCCAAGTTCTCCACATATATACGGTTCACCCAACCCATGAACCCATGTGTCCATCCATCTGGTCGACCTTCATTTCATTTTTTTCAACCTTTGAACGGGTCGGTCCGCCCACTAGCCGACCCAACCATGCATTTAGCATTTGGTTCACCTGCCCGTTAGCTTGCCCATCCGTTAGCTCGCCTGCTTGTCATCTCACCCAGGACTACCCATGGGTATATACACCCAAAAAAATTCACTCTTGGTGGCATTTTGTGCACCATGCTCACATGTTTCCACCTACAGCTCGTGGCCCTTACATTCTCCCCCACTTGAAGTCATTGTCATCCTCAATAATCTCTCATCTCGGCAACCATATGTCACGAAGATATCCATACCAATGCCATATAACCCATTGGTATTTCATACATCAGAAAGTCTCCTCAATCCATGATTATCAACCACATCCATCGCAATCTCCACATGCTGCTCCACTGTGGAAGGATAGTTTGTCCATCTCAATCTACATGCTTACTCCAACATATTGTGTTGACCTCATCATGTATCATCATCGTGTGAACTGTTGTCATGATACTCCAACACAATGCTAACACATCTCTGCACACTTCTGGACCCCATGTTTTGAACTAGTTGGGTAGCTAATCCAACTGTCATGCCCAAACCATGAGAATGTACATCCTCATGCCATCATCGGTCATTTCTCAGACCCCTGTCATAACATAAACTCGATCAAGAATCCATCTTCATCTAAATATAAGCCATTTCCAGGTCCATGAAGTAGTCCTCATCTCATCTGCAATATGCTGCCCATGATGTTTGGTACAAATGTGCTACATGAAATCAGCCGCATCTATCCCAACATCATCATTCATGTTCAAAACATCCATCTCCTCAAAGTGAAGAGATCCTCTCATCAAACTTGACTCTCATTGTGCCACATCTAGGTCCATGAAGCAACCTCCATCATATTTATAATGTGCCATTCCTCAAGTATGCCATAGAAACAAGTATACACCTATCTCATTCATCCATGTAAAAAGTGGTTAAGTCTCAGCTCAACCCATGCCCAAGTGCTGCCACCAAGGCATCATCATCGTTGCAACTATATCACTCCAAAGTGTCTCATATCAATCCTCCACATCAAGTCACTCTCTCAAGCACACCCATATATGTACTCAAAAGTATGCACCCCATCCTGCATCAAAGTCCCTGACCTCAACTCCTCAATGCATTAGATCCTCCAAGTCCACCATATATGAAGTCCCCAAAAGTCACAACCTCATGTCATCATGAGCCCCATGAGTCATCTCCAACCAACACTCTAGCAAGCATACAAGTCTTGGCCCAAAGGTCTCTGCAAGATGGCTCGGCTCTCCATGTAGTGGGAATGCTCCATAGTCTGCTCACAAGTCCAACCAGTCCATGGTCTTATTGTACAATAGTGCACAACATCTCCATCGGCTCATAAATAAAACATCTCCATGTCACACCAGCACATCCACCCACATAACATCCCTACCTTGGCACTCCTCACTGGATGCCCATAAGAGAGACCTCTACAAGTGCTCCTGCATAAGGCTGCCATACTCCATGTCTCCAACCTAATGTCCATTACTGCAGTTGCCCATTGTGACCAACTAGGTAGACCCATCACAACAATCGATCATCCTCGTCCAAGCCCTACAAATCTGTGGTCTAGTGAACTCAATCACCCAACCATATCATCATTGCATCACGAGTCTCTTCCATCATAGCTCCCCCACTAAAGGTTCCACCAAGGCGTCCTCTTGGTCTTAGCCATGAGAATTCCACTCAAGTATCATCATACTCAAGTGTGTGCCCTCTTCCAATCTATTCATGAGTCATGTCAGGCACTTATCTAATTCTCCATGTGGCTGAAGCATGACCCATTCCTTCGCAACAATCATCATGTTCCTCCCTTGTCATGGGCCTTTGCACCTTCTAACATAAGGTCACAAACAACCCCAACAAGTCCTGCAATAGCCAATGATTCTTACCTTTCCATACACAGTCCCTTCATAAACATCCATTGTAAGATCCTCCTTTGCATCGATAAACTGATTTTGCTCTTCCCTGCATGTGGTTCATCTACCAAATTCTCAACTGAAACACAAGTATCAATAATACTTACTTCATCATGAGGCTCCTCCATGTGAGTTTCCTCATCCACCAATTTATGCAAACTACATGATCCTAGTCCAACTTGAACAATTTCAAGTTCATCCTCCATTGTTGTCACATCTGCAACATTCTCAACTATCACGGCTTCTTCTTCCTTGTCATCACAATCTGCAGTGTTCTCCTTATCCTGATTGAAAGCTATGAACTATTTTTTCTTAAGAGCTAGCCATTCATGCTTCTTTCGAATCAAGTCCTATATTATCTTCAACTCCTTGAATTATGCATCAAATAAGTCCACTTTCCCTGCAAGTCGATAGGCTTCATCCCTATTCATGTTAGAGATCCCTTCCTTGACCAAAGAATGAAGATCATCTCTTGTTTCAAACAATTCCTTGCCCACTTCCACAATTCTTTGTTCAAACTCACTTGATTCTTCAAGTAGACTTCCTTGCCATTCTTCAAAGGTTGCAAAATCCATTTTCTGCAAGATAGACATCCTCTTTGATTCTCTGAATCACTTGTCATGAATGTCAAGTATTCAGATTCTCGTTGTTCATCAGCTTCGATACCACCGGTCACGATAGTGCAGTGGTACCAAATTCTTGTCATGATTCCTTGAATCATCTTTGATACCACATGTCATTCCCCTACACTGGCGGTACTATTCCAACTGCACTATAGGAGGTGCGGTACCACTAACCACTTTCTTTTCATCAATACTCACGGTCATGGACTATGCCTTACATCTATACTTAGTTTATTTTTTCAACAGCTAAGCATATCTTTCATTATAACGTTTCATTACACCATGAATCAACATTAACATGAAATACACAATAGTATAACTGGGAGGGGCAACTCCCTATAATGAGACTACCCATAATAATAATAATAACAGTTTACAATATACAAGTTAAATCTTGAGGAAACCCCAAATTTACACTTAGAATATTTTTACATTCACCAGCACAACTCGGTTAGCCTAGCTCATTGGCATGCCCACACAGTCGTCCCAATGACTCTTCCCAACTCCTTGTTTGCTTCTGCACGTTCACCCGAATGCATTTCATTCAACTCATCCAACTCGTTGGGCACTTCCACCGAATGCCCAACTCGTTCACCGGCGGGTCGTGTCACCCATTCAAGACTTTGACTAATCCACTGTTTGACCAACTCGGGTCATTCGAGTGGATGCCCTACCATGCCATTGAACGACTCCTCGAACGACTGTTCGAACGGACGCCCTACCGCGCCTTCAAACGACCTCAAATGATCTTGCCAAAATTCCCTCGAACAATCCTACACGAACGCCCTCACCCGATGACTTCGCACGACTTTCTGAATGACACCCTTGTACAATGAATTCACATGACTTTTCTACACAATGGTAGGTCCACAAGCTACACATAGAAACAAGCGCAGAGCTGACGAGTTGGCAAGCTACGACACGATAGGAGAAGCATTGAAATGTGACCAAATGTGGGCATTTTATGTATATACAGTTGGGCAATCTCGGGCGAGCCAATGGGCAGGTGAACACACGCGATGGTTAGGTTGGCTGATGGGTGGGTTGAACCGTTCAGAAAATTGAAACGAAGTAAACGATGGGTTGGCCGAAGACGAAGTCACAACGATTCATGGAGGAAGGAAAGCCATATATATAAGGTGACTTTGGCATGGAAAAGACATCATTCGATCAACAAAGTCGAAGTGTGAGCTAACACAAAGTTCTGCGGTTAGGAGGAGGGTAGCATGCAATGAGCTCGCATGACGGGTGAACCGAAGACAAAAGAACTATTCACCCTTTCTTTTCACTAATACTTGCGATTGTGGACTACGCCTACTTTTGATACATAGTTTATTTTCTTCTTTTACCAAGTATATGTTTTCATTATAACATAGTGAAAACCATTAACATTCACTATAAACAACATTAACCATAAATGCACAATAGTATAAAGGGAGGGGAAACTCCCCATAATGAGTTTGCCCACAATATCAATATATATATATATAAGTTACAATCTTGAGGAAACCCTAAATTTACACTTTGTCAAATTTTACATTCACCCAACAAACTTGGTTGCCCAGCTCGTCGACGCGCCTGCACGGTCACCACACAACTTGCCCAACTCATTGTTTACCCCTGAACGCATTCATTCAGCTATCATGTTGTTTCCCAACTTAGGTGCCACTACCCGTGTCACCATGCCACCCAAATCGGGCACCTCCGCACACTAGCCACACCTTCGTTCACAAACAAACACTCCTCCATCGCACTTCGTTTCACCTCGCTGGGAACTCCCACCTCTGGATCACCCTACATGAGTTAACTGACTCGTGCACCATTTCATTCGGCAGGCGCACACACTGTGTCACCTGCCTGAAGTCTTCATTCACACCTTTCAATTCACCTATCGTGTGGGCTCATCCGCACGCCGTTGTACACCTAACTGCAGAACCACCGAATGCTTAGCTCGCACTTTGACTTGCTCGAATGATTTGATGTCTTCAACCAACTCACCATTTGGTTATATATATGTGTTCATCCATTGTGTGGGCGTTCAGCTGATCCACCAACCATAACGTGTTGGTTCACTTTACATGTCAGCCCACCTATGTGCCACTTCCATGTTTCAATGCCATGGGCTCGAGCTGCTCGATCGCCCACTATAAGTATACAGCCTTAGCTCATCATCACACATGCCTGTTCGCTCACCAACCGCAGCTCGCCCTCACGCCTATGTATCGCCCTTCGCTAACTTTCTGGTTCGCCCATTTCCATCGTTCAAGCACACCCGGTGGGCGTGCCCGTGCCGCCCGACCATCGCAAAAATTGCAGGGTGTTACATCCTCCCCCACCTAAGGTCATTGCCATCCTCGACAATCCAACTATCCTCTATAGCTTCCATCTATCACCAAGATTTCCATACCATGCTACATAATCCATCCGTATGTGTTCTATGAATAGTCATCTTTTTTATCCATGACTTCAATCCGTCTATATATTGCAAACATCCTTGCAACATATATAGTACGAAAGTCTCCATCATGTGTCATTCCATCATGTGAACTCCTCTGCATAATAATCCAACCAACATAATTTCTTGGTCAAAACCAAGACATCTATCTGACACAAACCCAGTGCGCTACATGCCCCCATGTCATCAAACTAATTGGGTAGCTAATCCAACCATAACGCTCAACCCATGAGAATGTACCTTCTCCATGCCACCATCAGTTGTTTCTTCAGCATCCTGTCACAATCTCAAACTCAACCAAGAATCTACTCCAAACCCATGCTCAAGTCCATGCAATCTCCATCCCATCTACAACATGTCATGATGCTAATGCCAATGTGCTACCTCAAAGTTGCATTCATCTTTGCATCGTCTACCTATCATCATAATGCCTGCTCAAATGTTTAGGGACTCACTACCATGAGCAGCTCAATGAGCCCCATCTTCTAAGTCATCTAAGAAGATGTGGAAGGAGAAGAGCTTGAAGGCTCTCCCTCACTAATCAGCTCAACCAATATGTCTGGATCTTCCACCTTCATCCTTTGTAGATATGCAACCCGATCCTCCACCTAGATATTCGGCCTCATATATTCATAATCATTGTCATCATCATCCTCTACTACCTCCAGCGTCCTAGACAAATCCAAGATGCTATTTGACAATGTCTTGATAACCTGTGACTGTTCCATAAGCTTTGTCTCTGCAATAGATATCTGCTTACAGACCTCATCCATAAGCTTCTCATCCTCCATCTGCATCACTGCCAACTTACATTCGGGTCTTGTTACTCCAATGGTTGGAACACCAATGGGTACATCTTCCCTTCCATCATAAATGTACAGCTTCTTCAAATTTGGAACAATCATCGCATCATAATGTTTCAAAAATTCCATTCCCAACACAGCTCCATAGTCATCAATCCACACTATAGTGAAGTCGACTTTCCCAGTCCACTCACCAAGTGTTGTGTCCACCTTTTCAGCCACACCAATCACGGAATTAGGAGGATAATTCATTGTCTTTATTTGTGCCTGCACCGATACAAAATTCAACCCAGTCCTTCTCACAATATTCTCACTCACGAAGTTGTGAGTAGCACCACTATCCACCATAGTGAGCACATCAATACTCCCAATCTTCATCTGAACATATTCCAAACTATTCCTTTCCAGATCTCTTCAAGAGAGCACTTCCATAGCAACTGCAGCTCCAAGAATCTGCATCACTCCCACAAAAGTCTCTTCTTTCTTCGTATTCGACTGTGCTATCGCAGCCACTTTTGGTCTTGAAGTCAAATTCTTCACCGTATGTGGTTCCTCACATATCCAACACTTCAATGGTTTCTTTGTCTTCTTCTGATCATATGATTTTGAAGCATCATCTTACATAGTTTTCTCTTTCGGCTTATTGAACTTCTTCTTTTTCTCATTAGAAGCTTTGTCATAATGCTCCACCAAACAATATACAACAGCAAAATTCTACACCCCAGGTTTCAGCCCTATAACAAAGTTGAACACCTTGTTCCTCTCCGCCATGTCCAGAAGTTCCAGAACTACACTTGAAAACTTTCACTGATATGCCTGTAGACTTCTCATTTGCTTCATATACTTTATCTTCATCCTTGATTACCATGTTTCATCTGTGTACTGAAGTGGGTGTGCAAAGCCTTCTTCATGTCATCCGACGAAGTTATGTCATCAACATTGCCATTGGCAATCTGATCCATCCTTCTTCGCCACCACATCTTAGCATCCTTTGTCAAGTATTGAGCAACTGCTTTTACCTTAGTTTCCTGATCAGGTAATCCCAAGCATTGCAAGTACTATTCCATGTCCCATAGAAATTTTCTAAGAGTTTTTGCATTCCTTGTATCATCGTAAGAATCTGGTTCCTTGAATTTCACATGAGACACTCCTCCACCTGAGTTATGTCTCATGACCTTCTTCAACACCACGATCTCATCTCGAGCTTCATTAAGAGCTTGCTACAAATCCAAGATTTTTTCAAAACCTTGATCTCTCACTTTCCCAATCTCCTTGACTTCCTCTTCTAATTATGTATAGTTCCATTATGTATACTCGTATCGGTGCTTGAGTTCATAAAATTCTTCTTTCATCTTCGCATTGCCTTCTCGATCCTTCACGATCTTGGCCATCTTCGAAGTCCAATCAGAATCCAATTCCTCCGTTCATTCCAATGCCCTGTTCATGAAAGCTTCACCTTCATTATGGCTAGACTCACCTGTCACAACCTGAGGTTCACCTGCCATCTCTGCCATCAGCCTTCTTTGCGATCTAGTATAGACCATTCACCAAAGATACCACTAGTCACGAAGTGTTACACTTCTATTTCGCAAACCTGAATCACGCTTCAGATTTCTAAATCAAAGACAAAAGAACTAAATTTGGGGTTTCCTCAAGATTGTAACTTACATATATATTGATATTTCGGGCAGACTCATTATAGGGAGTTTCCCCTCCTAGTTATACTATTGTGGATTTGTGTTAATGCTAAGGAATGGTTAACTGTTGTTTTATAATGAATAAAAGTACTTGGTAAAAGAAGAAAATAAACTAAGTATTGAAAGTAGGCATAGTCCACGAATGCAAGTATTTATGAAAATAAAGTGGTTGGTGGTGCCACACCTCCTATAGTGCGGTTGGAAGAGTACCGCCAGTGTAAAGGTGTGATAGGCTTCCCGTCATTCATCAGCTCTGATACCAACCAACTCGTTCACCATTTCATTCAGCATGTACACACGCCGTGTCGCCTTGCCCAAAGTCCTCCATTCACGCCTTTTGGTTCACCCATCGTGCGGGCTCATCGCACGCCTTGCTCTTCATTGCAAAACTATGCTAGCTCGCACTTCAACTTCACACTTGTTGCTTGATCGAATGATATGATGCCTTCTCAACTTGCCATCGTTTGGTTATATATATGTATGTCCACCCGTCCTGTGGGCATTTTTCTGACCCACCATTCATAACGCGTTGGTTCATTAACATGTTAGCCCGCCTATTTTTACCACCATGTTACATGCCCCTTCATTATTTTGGCTCAAGTTGGCTCATGGGCTTGAGCTGCCCACTCGCCCACTATAAGTCCATGGCCTTAGCTCATCGCCACACTTGCCCATCTACTCGCTAACCACAGCTCACCCTCGCGCTCGTGTCTCGCCCTTTGCTAACTCGTCGGTTCGCCCGTTTCCACTGTTCAAGCACGCCCGGTGGGCGTGCCTGAGCCGCCCAACCGTCGCAACAACCGTAGGGCATTACATCCTCCCCCACCTAGGTCATTACTGTCCTTCGCAATCCGGATATCCTCCATAGCTTCCATCTATCACCAAGATTTCCATACCAATGCCACATAATCCATCAATATGTGTTCTACGAAAAATCATCCTCTTGATCCATGACTTAAATCCATCTATATATTGCAAACATCCCTACAACATATATAATACGATAGTCACCATCATGTGTCATTCAATCATGTGAACTCCTCTGCATAATACTCTAGCCAACACAATATATTAGTCGAAACCAAGACATCTATCTGACACACACCCAGTACACTACATGCCCTCATGTCATCGAACTGATTGGGTAGCTAATCCAACCGTAACGCTCAACCCATGAGAATGTACCTTCTCCATGCCACCATTGGTTGTTTTTTCAACATCCTATCACAATCTCAAACTCAACCAAGAATATGCTCCAAACCCATGCTCAGGTCCATGGAATCTCCATCCTATCTGTAACATGTCATGATGCTAACGCCAATGTGTTTCCTTGCAGTTGCATTCATTCCTGCATCATCTACCTGTCATTATACCTGCTCAAATGTTTAAGGACTCATTTCCATGAGCAACTAACAATGAGTCCCATCTTCTAAGTCATGTAAGAAGATGTGGAGGGAGTAGAACCTAAATGCTCTCCCTCACTAATCTGAGGGGTCCACTTACTATTTGTGCAAGGGAGCACTGATAAGATTGCAAGGATTCTTAGGAAACATAATGTTCCCTCGACCTTTAGACACCTTAACACTGTTTGTAAATCCCTCTGATTAGTGAAGGACCCTATCAACCCTAAGGACATGAAGGGTGTCTATATTATTCCTTGTCCCTGTGGGACCCCCTATATTGGTGAGACTAGACTCTCTATTAATCAGAGGATTAGTGAGCACGCAATTGACCTTAAACATAGGAGAACCAAGTCTTCCACACTAGCAAAGCATGCTCAGAAAATCAAACATCATGTTTGTATCAAGGAAGCCAATTTTATTGCTAGAGTTTCACAGTTCCATCACCAAAAATTTAGGGAAGCCCTTGAGATTGAAAAAGGGTCAACCAATCTCAATAAAGAGGACAGCTAGAAGATCAGTGGTTGTTGGGTCCCAACCCTTTCTTCCTATTTGTGTTCTTCCGTTCCTCCCCTCCCTCTTTTTATAGCTTGTTCTGGTTTTCTTATTTGTTAGTTTCCCCTTGTTATCCTTTAACCTAACCTCTTTTATCCTCTTTGGTGGGTTTGTTTTATATATTATAAGATATTTAATTGCATTTAGTTTAAGCTATTAGTTATGTATATAATTTTAACTTAATTAAAAAAATACAAATAATTACTTTGATATTGAAATTCAGTCTATATTTAGGCTTAAATTAAAAATGATAATATGTTTTTTGACTTATTAATTTATTAAAAAAAATAAACAATTAAAATAAATTAAAATATAAAAGATTATTCTTATTAATTAGACTTAAATAATTTATTTAACAGCTTTGATATAACATATATAACAATTCTAACAATAGGATTTTAATTTTTATTAACCTCTAAAATTAAAATAAATATGAAATAGTTAATACCTTTTATGTATTTTTAATGTAAAACCCCTTTTCATTTAATAATAGTATAACTAACTATTAATTTAATAATTATTTAAATTTTGTTACTTTAACTTATTTTAATTTCAATTTTTAATTAGATGCTCTCCTTTCCCTTGGTCCGGTCCAACTAGCCATTTCCTAGTCAAATATAGCCGTTAGCTGGTCAATTTAATCATTCCCTAGTCAAATACACCCGTTGGAGTTTCTGCTCTGACTATTTAACATGCAACCTAGATCTGATTCTTCAACTTGTGCTAACGATGAACCACACTAGTTGGTTCGAAATGTGTCGACAACTATAATATCATGTGATTTACACCAAATAATTTCTCATAAACTTGATATGGATCACAAAAGCCTCAATTCAACGAGGATAATGTACATGTTGACCTAGGACATTAGGGTTTTGTACCGGCTTCCCATGGCCATAAGGATTCTAGACCTGTTGGCCTAGGACATTAGGATTTTGGGCCTGCTGCTGCAGGTATTCACCTTGGCCTTGCCCTTGCAAGGGTTGACCCTACTAATATGTATATAAGGGTTGATGCTGCCCAGGTTTGTTTTGCTACTAGAGGGGTTGGCCTTGCAACTGAAATTTGTTTCCCTGGGGCTGTAGAGGTTGGCGTTGCGAGGACATGGACTAGGAGGTTTGCAGAGCATATTTCATCTGTTGCTGTATGGTTTTCTGCAAGTGTTGCAAGGGTTTCCCTTGTGGTTGTTGCAGATGACCTTGTTGCGGGATCATTTGCCATCGTTGTTGCACAAATAGCCCTGGCTACAACAAAGGCTTCCCTTGTGGTAACAAAGGTGGCCCTTATTATTGTAGGGGTTGTCCTTGTTGTTGCAAGAGTACTTGAACAGTGCTCAGAAAATTCTCAAACTGTATCTAGGCATAGCCATCCTGGAAAGTGGATGAGCCAAGATGAATGTACTACCCATACTAAAGGGTGTAAATTTGATTGACCATTCCTTGAGAACCATATGGAATGTAAGGAGTTTGGTATTAGACCTAAGCCTCATAGTGCTATTGATAATGGGCATTGCTCAACCCAGACGGACAAACATGATTTTGAACCTATTGGTACTAGACATTGCTTGATCCAGTAGGATCAACAGGGTTGTGAATAACTCCAGAAGAAAGATGGTTGATACCAAGGATGTGATCGTGTGAGCAACTCACATTGGTGGTGCTTGAAACCATAGAAACATTCAACCTTTTCCCCCCAGACGGTGGCACGACTTGGCCACTAACCAGAGGGATGGAGGAACTAACAGAGACATTCCTCAAGACCACTGGTTGAACCGAATGGGTGACTGGGACTGACGATAGAAGAGGGTTCAGAACGGTGGGTTGCATAAGGGCTGAGGTAACAACCTGTTGGGAGGTCGAGTTCACAATGAACGGACCTGAAGTGTGTAGAAATTTTGAATAATATGACACATATTCACAGAGATTATCCCGATTATACACTAATTGCAGAATACATGCATAATACATAACCTCCTCTACGTTGGTCATCAATTTACAGAAGAAGAAACAATAACATGCACACATAGAAGCATCAATCACACATATCAACACAATATTTTCCCGGGGAAAGCATCTCACTAAAAACCCCAACTATCTGTATATTATATTGATTGAGAACATGTAATAATACATAATACAATACTCTTCACAATTATCCAGCACTATCTCCACCTGTTACACACAATACAACTCAGATCTGATCTCCAAATCTCCTTCGTTGCTTGCCTGCCTCCACTGCACAATACTTGCATGAGAATGAATGAATCCAAACTCGTTCCAAGTTCTATTTACCTTTGAAAATCACTCACATTGGAAATCACATGAGCACAGGCTATATCACTGGGCAACTACTATGCAATTCTTATGGGCATACTCAATCCATTGATTGTGCAAGATCTCATGCACAACTAATAGTCACAACTCACCCTTTCACTTACCTCTAACACTTGTCTCCACTGAACTGTCCATGCACTGAGTTAACTGATGTATTATTCAGTTGCATTATGAGTTAATAATTAGTGAATTAATTAATAACTAATTCACACAACTCATCACTTATTCTATTGGACAGTTAGACTAAATACAACTAGTTCAACTAAGTCAAACTAAACACAACTCCATGAACTGCTCATCTAAGTCCACAGAACTCAATCACTGAAGTCCTAACTGAAGTCCTCCATGCAATAGCTCAACTCAACCCATAGGTAACACCATGATTCCTTCGGGAAATTGCATGTGCCACATCTGTAGCTCCAACTAAAGTGCTCCAAGAGAATAAGATAAAGTTTAGAGTCCAAATATTACTAAGGGCTAATAATATTTGACTGTTTCTATTTTTACTTGACAGGCTAAAAATAGACTCTGATCACACCACTGTGATCCAAAAAATAGAAGTCCATCTATTTTTCCCAACATGACCAATCATCCATAAACAACATCCTGCAACTCATAGACCATGATCCATATGTCTGAAAATAGACACAGTCTAAAAATAGACTTTGCGCCAAAACTTGCCTACGGGACCACTTAGTGAAGGCGGCTCCTTTCGACTAAGCTTCATCATCTTGTTGCATTCTCAATAAGCATTTCTTGTTTCACACTTTTCAACACTCCCTCTCAACAAGAAAGGCTTCCTCTCAAACCCGATCCTGTAACTCTGGAATGTTCTGCATGCAACAATCTGCCGGTCCACTTTGCTTCCACAACTTGGAAAAAAACAACCTCCAACTGACCACTCTATTGGCCAGGAACATACTGAGGAAACCCTCCTGCTGCTGACAAGCGCTCCCTCTCTGACATCTATGCTACTGCAACATATCCATGCATCTCGCACCATTGCACACCTCTCTATGCCACCTAGCACTGTGCAAAACACTTGTGCCTCTCGCATTGTTGCAGCCTACATGCTATGCACTGTCCTAGGATTCCCTACACTGTCACTCTCTCTGCTGCTCCATTCGCATATGTCTCTACCCAATCAGTGAGTTCCTGCTACTCCACATCGGGGCTCCTGTAGCAAGGATCCAAGAGGTTGGGTACCTCAAGGATCCTGCCCCTCCTCCTTGGGATGATCACTCTATATCGCCCCACCTCCTACGTGGAGGTATGGCTGCATGTGATCCCTTAGCCCACCTGGCTCAAATTTTCCCCCTATTGGAGGTCTCTTCATGAGTAGATGTCTCTGCTCGATCTCCAGTCAGCTTCCCCTGTTGTGGCTGCTCCACAACCTTCTGAAACTGTTGCACCAATTGTGGCTCCTCCACCATTGTCTGAGACTTCTTCTAGCTCTGCATGTTGAGAGGTAATATACCCTCCCTCTTAATCACCAATTCTCCATCAGTTGCCTTGCTACTCAAGGCTTTGCATGCATCTTCAACCTTAAGAGCATACAGGTTCTTGACCCGTGAACCAATCTGCTTCACTTGTCTAGTGATGATGTGTCTAAGGAAAAACTTTCCCTCTCTGAAGACTACATCATAGCCTCTGTCTTCTAGCATCGCGATCAACACCAAGTTTCTCTTTTGTCTTGGTACATACTTGACATCGGTCAAGGTAAGGTGAGCTCCACTCTCCCTCTGAAAAATAACCGTGCCTACACCTGAGACATTATATTTCTCATCATTACCCATCCCTATGAGTATCTAGAGATCTTTCTCCTCCAAAGTATTGAACAAACTTTTGTCACTGGTCATGTGGAAAGAAGCTCCACTATCAAGAAACCAACCACTTCCCATCATGGATGAAACCATGCATGCGAAGAGTGTGAAATCCAACTCAAACTGTGAAGCAAGTGCCTCACCTTCAAATCCTTCGATGGATCCCTTCTTGGACTTATTCTTTGGGAAATTAGTAGCATAATGGTCCAACTCATGACAACGAAAGCATCGCAATTTCGATTTGTCAACCTTCTTCCCATCATTGGAAGAACTAGATTCGGAAAGAGAAACTTTCTCCTTTCCCTTATTCGCTAAGGCATAGTTCTCCTCATCATGCATAGATGAAGAATTGTCTCTGGTGCTCCTGATCTCCTCCTGCATCAAATCCAACCATAGTCGTTCCCAATTTCGCAGTTTCTTCCTTCCATTCACCAAGTCCTGGTAGCTCTTAGGAAGGCCAAGGAGTGCTAGACTCACCATATCCTCATCATCGGCAGTCACCCCCACACTTCCCAGCTCATCCTGGCATTGCGTGAACTTCGTGAGATATTGGGGCATACTGTCTCCATTCTCACACTTAATGTTTCTGAGTTTTATCCTTGAGCTCCATTCCACCGGCTCAAAACTCAATCGCTTTTGATCTAAAATTCATGAGAACAAAGTATTTCTTGTACAGAGATCCACTGTATGGGAATTCACCTGATATCTCACCTTCCAAAAGAAGGATGAATCCACAGGCTACGTGGCCCGATCACAGACTCTGCCTGGAGAAATAAAATGTAAACACTTTCTAAATAATAGATCTGATGATCAATACAACACTAATATCATGTAGAACTTCTTCTACAAATCAGCTCGCTCTGATACCATGTAGAAATTTTGAATAATATGACACATATTCACAAATATTATCTCTATTATACACTAATTATAGAATACATGCATAATACATAACCTCCTCTACGTTGATCATCAATTTACAGAAGCAGAAACAATAACATGCTCACATAGAAGCATCAATTACACATATCAACACAGTATTTTCCCGGGGAAAGAATCTTGCTAAAAACCCCAACTATCTGTATATTATATTGATTGAGAACATGTAACAATACATAGTACAATACTCTTCACAAGTATCCAACACTATCTCCACCTGTTACACACAATACAGCTCAGATCTGATCTCTGAATCTCCTTCGTTGCTTGCCTACCTCCACTGCACAATACCTGCATGAAAATGAATGAATCCAAACTCGTTCCAAGTTCTATTTACCTTAGAAATCACTCACACTAGAAATCATGTGAGCACAAGCTATATCACTGGGCATCTACTGCGCAATTCTCATGGACATACTCAATCCATAGATTGTGCAAGATCTCATGCACCACTAATAGTCACAACTCACCCTTTCACTTACCTCTAACACTTGTCTCCACTGAACTGTCCATGCACTGAGTTAACTTTTGTATTCTTCAGTTGCATTATGAGTTAATAATTAGTGAATTAATTAATAACTAATTCACACAACTCATCACTTAGTCTATTGGCTAGTTAGACTAAATACAACTAGTTCAACTAAGTCAAACTGAACACAACTCCATTAACTGCTCATCTAACTCCACAAAACTCAATCACTGAAGTCCTAATTGAATTCCTCCATGCAATAGCTCAACTAAACCATAGGTAACCACGTGATTCCTTCAGTCAGTTGCATGTGCCACATCTGTAGCTCCAACTGAAGTGCTCCAAGAGAATAAGATAAAGTTTAGAGTCAAAATATTACTAAGGGCTAATAATATTTGACTATTTCTATTTTTACCTGACAGTCTACAAAAAGACTCTGATCACACCATTATGATCCAAAAAAATAGAAGTCCATCTATTTTTCCCAACATGACCAATCATCCATAAAAAACATCCTTCAACTCATAGATCATGATCCATATGTCTAAAAATAGACAGTCTAAAAATAGACTTTGCACCAAAACTTGCCTATGGGACCACTTAGTGAAGGTGGCTCCTTTCCACTCAGCTCCATCATCTTGTTGCATTCTCAATAAGAATTTCTTGTTGCACACTTTTCAATGCATGGCACCTGACACCCAAACAAGTTTAGGGTAAGGTGATGAGGCACTAAGTGTACTTGAAACCAACTGTGCCAAGTACACATAATTAGGTGGGACACTGGCGGGAATGCTCCCCGTATAGAAAATAGCTTCAAGAGGAAAATGATTTTCTTTCTCCTCGATAGTGTGTGGAGTAGAAACTTCTAACTCCTTTGGAGAGGTGACTAGAGCATCACCATCGGGTTCCATATCTAGGAACAAACGATGATGAACGACCGAAGTTGTACGAGGGGATAATTCCAAAGGAACTCTCGGCTGATCGTACGGACTGTAAGTATGCTACAGTGATATCACAATAGGGTCAAACAAAGGATTCAGAGGATAGATAACCAGTCCAAGCTGACCATTAGTGGTCGACGAACTCTCAGGAATTGAAACGAGATTGTTAAGAGATTCTGGGCCAAGATCAACAGATGACCCAGTATCTAAAGTAGGCGGAGGATGAGATGACAAAGTTTGAGTGCTCAGAACAATTCCGAGTTCAACACCTTGGTCCTTGAGTGACTCTAGTAACTCAGGAAACGGCTCCTCCAACAATCTTTTAGGTGGAGGAGAGGAAGAAGAACTAGGTGCACTAGGTGGTTCATCCACGATGACCTTGTATTAGTTAACAGAAAAAAGAGAGATAAACTTCAAGTATTTAAAATGTTCTTAAAGGGAAACTTACGATTTGGTCTAGAAAAGACTAACAAGATGTTATTAGATCATGGGCAACCAATTATTAAGACACATAAATAGACTGGTGCTCTTTCATGTTTTAAGAGTTGGGAAAGAAATAAAGAGGGCTCTATCACTTGCGATTGGTAACAAGCTTGAAAGGGCAAGTGATTGAATGATCTTTTATGTTTAATGTGTCAAAAATATAAAATGACTGCTCTGGATGATCTAAGTAAATAGGATTACCAGGAAACCGTGAACTACAGAATACCTCCCAACAAACTGAGAAGTATGGGCAGGCAATCTCCCCGAATGTTGTGTTTGGTGTATCACATTTGCAAGTTGGCCGACACAACTTTCTATGGATAAAGGGTTGTAGCCTAGAGAGGTCTCCCATTATATACTTGATGGTACGGGGAGCACAAATCTGTACTAGCGCTATCTAATGCCGAAGCTAACGACTGTTGCTAGGTTTAAAGACGTTGGAACACGTATCTAGCCTATAACTTCTAGATATGATCGTTAGATGTCAAATGCACCTTAGGTTAATTAAGTTCATTTAAAAGTTTATCTTGAGTTATGTCTCAGTTTTTAGGCCTTAGCGATGTGACTTGAAAAAACTTAAATGAAGCTAAATGGAACAAGACCCTTTCAATTCGATGAATTGCCTACACTAGAGAGGGTATAAAATACACAATCAAATGCAAACAACCAAGCAATTGAAAGTACAATGATCTTTCACTATTTCACTTTTCAAAAAATAAACTAATGAAAAACGAATTCCAATTCCTAATTTCATGACAACTACATTTCTAAAAGTCCTTTCAAAATAAAAAGAGTTTTTTTGTTTTTCAAATGCTAATGCAATCCTAGTGTTTAATGATGCTGACTATCATAGCGTAATAATGCAACAAACTAGAATTTCATACTCTTTCATGAAATGACGAGATGAAATTTAGCATGCAACACTTAAATGAATTTCTTTTTAGACAATTAGCTCTTCAAGGGAATGAAAACAAGAAAATAAAGACTCATTCAAACTAATGAAGCACCGACTTTACCAAAAACAAGACAAGTAATGTATTCCATGCTAGAAAAGAAACGTTTAGACAAGCAAACGAAAATGTTTCAAACTTGTGTAATGGAGATAAAAGTCATAAAAGGATCGCAAATGGAATGCAAAGGGTAAGTACACCAACAACTCGACTCACTGAGTTCACAATCCGTTGATTGGATGACAATTTAGATGCCCTAGTGTCACTAACCATCTAATGTCTCAAGAAATCAAGTAGGAAGATGATAAGCCAACAGGCAAACAATACCAAATGAAAAGCAACTTTCTAGTCAGGGAGAAAATTGTCTAAAAGGCTTATGGGGTCGAAATCATAAGAGCAAAACACACTAGCCAAGATTGGGGACAAACCCTAATCTTCACTTATAGGCATCGACATGACTACCTAACTAGAAACAAGTGCCAAAGGTAGGTTAGTGTGATTGTTTCTCATCATATGGTGTTGATCAGCATGACTATCATCGGATTAAGCGCGTTGAGCGAGGGAGCCAAGAAAAAAATAAAAACTAAATAAATAGGCACCAGATCTACTACTATTAATTTCAAACTTAGAGCAGTAAGTAGAAGAAAGGAAACAAAACCAAAGGGAGAAGGTGGAACTAGAAAAGTTCACACAAAATCATGAAATCTCAAACAAGATAAATAGAAGGATTGGCTCCCCAATCGAGTCGCCAATTTATGGTGAAGTAAAATTATGAGTGTGTACACAAGCAATTCCTCTAGCTTGATAATTGGTCTAGCCACAACTGATACATTCTATGGAATATTTCCTTAGGTTAGAACCAATTAAGAGGGCCTATCTCTTAGTACACTTATCCCATTTGATGATGTCCTTGCTTGCTCGCTCCATCTATCTCTCACTTCCTTCTTCAAACACCTGAAACAAGTAAACAACAACAAACAACAACTGTGATAATAGACAAATTGTAATTCAACCTGCTTAACAAGTCAAGAAACATTAAGCCATGAACATGTAAGATGAAAAATCATGTAGGAAATCAATCGATAGTTGCATATTATTGAATTAAGAAGAGATTACAACCATTGTCTTAATGTTTCCATTTTCCTCCGACAAAACTAGGTTCCCACACACTTCTACTAGAATCCTATGATGGTTGTAATCATATATTTCACACTAAACCAAATTCACACTTCTCCCTCACACAACTAGATATCTACAACTATGAATAGCTTGTTGTTTACTCCAAACTTAATTAGCACTAGCACACCAACATTAAAACTACCTTGTGCTTGGGAAAAATGGAGGTTTATATATGATGAATGGATGGGAGATGGGTCCTTTTCTCATGGGAGAAGGTCTTACTCTTGAGTTGGTTCCATCATTATAAGGGAAAGGAGCCCAAACTAACATCCTCGACCCCATCTAGCCAAACCATTTACTATACTTTCATTATGAAGCTTCTAGAGCTGGAAGCTTCATTTCCTTATTTAAAAAACTTTCGATAAGAGGACCGATGTGACTGGAACAAAGCTTAGTCGCTCCGGTGAACGCTAGGGATAATGTTAATCCATGCATATTGGCGCGAGGAGGACAAGGGCCATTAGAGGTCTTGTAAACTGGGAAAAACAGAAGATTTTGGGGAAATGGTGCAAAAGGGAATTGCTCTGCTTATGAAGAGTTAAACAATGAAAGTTTCTTCATGAAAGGTAAGAATATAGGGTTCACTATAGAGGTCCTCCAGGATCAAGGAACAGGGAGTACAGGGATAGTGACAAAATGTTGTGTAACGAGGAGTATTACAAATCCACCCATAAAGTTCCTCAAATGGACTCATTTTTAAAGATTCTTGATACCCATTGTTATACGTAAAATCCACTAGTGGAAGACACTCTTCCCACTTTTGTTGCTAATGGATAACATACATTCTCAATATATCCTCAATAATCATGTTGACCTTCTTTATCTATTCATATGTATACAAATGATAATTTATACTGATGGCCAACTTTGTACCCAAACCTGCAAAACAACTCCTTCCAAAAATAGTAAGTGAACTTGCCATATTTTTCTGACACAATCTTCCTAGGAATACCATGCAACCTCACTATCTCCTTGATGAAGATTTGTGCTACCTCACTAGCTAAATGAGAAAACTTCACTTGAACTAAGTAAGCTACCTTACTCAACATGTCAGCCACAACCATAATAGAATCATGTTGACTAGATGTCCTCAAAAAACCTATATTTCCACTATGGAATGAAAATCGGCCACAATAAACTACTTGGAAGTTTACACTATTCTTTTACCTGTTTACAATCCAAACATCTCGTAATAAATTGCACCACCTCTTTCTTGAAGTTTAGCCAATGGTAGAAATTATTAACCACTGCCAATGTCTTTTGATAGCCTGGTGACTTGAAAATGACTTCAGATGAAATTCCCACAAGATAAGCTTCTTGAGCTCACTGTTGTCTGGGA
This sequence comes from Pinus taeda, assembly GCA_000404065.3. Lineage (NCBI taxonomy): Eukaryota > Viridiplantae > Streptophyta > Pinopsida > Pinales > Pinaceae > Pinus > Pinus taeda. The sequence goes on from APFE030741670.1 coordinate 159,848, forward strand.
CATAGATCCTCTCCTTAAATCTAACCAAACCATCTACCATGAGATGATAATCCACATCTTATTCACCTATACCCTACTGTTGTAACGTATGCTTAAGCTTTCTATACCTATAATCCTATTTTCCTACATGTAAGATATGATCTTGTAAATATGTCCCATATAAACTCATAGCTACTATGTGACTTATGTATAATATTCTTCTAAGAGCATCTACAATCCTATTCTCTTTTCCCTTAATGTACCTCATCTTGAAGTCAAACTCGCTAATTGTAGCTAACCACATAGATTGTATGGAATTTAGATCATATTGGTCAAATAAGTATCTCAATCCACTGACATCACTTATCAAAATGAACTTGCATCTAAGAATATAGTGTCTCAACATCTTCAATGCATGGATGATAGTTTCCAACTCAAGATCGTGCATCACATAGCTATGAAGACACTTGAGGTACATTACATTGATTTTGCATGTAGACTTTTCCCATGTACATTAGATGGTAGAGAAGATGTATGGTATCATAGCCTTTCTCCAAATTCCATCCAAAATGGGAGGAGGTTCAAGAAGATCTTCCTTGAAAAATTTGCTGAAGGCAGGACCCCCACCATGTTATTGAAAAAGCTTGGTACTATTAAGATGGAGGAAAAACAAAAAGTGAAATATTTAAACCAGAGGTTCAATTGCATCTTAAACAAATTTATGAAAAGAAAAAACCTCATGACTCCATCACCATATATTACTACACCTCTACCTTGCCAGTAATCATTGTGCATTTTGTGAATCGAAATGTGAAACAAACGTTAAAAAAAAACTATGAAGACACTATCACTGTCGAGAAGGTCTTGCATGCTATTGGAGTCATCTAAGATAATGAACCAACAAAAGGCTCTAAGGACACAGGTAAGAGGTCTCAGGCCTCTAGAAGCAGGGCTAAAGAGAAGGAACCAACTAATCTTGAAAGTGTGACTCATCTCATGAATTCTTTATCCACTGAGATGGTAGAACCAAAAAAATGACAAGTGATACCATCGTAAGCAACAAGCATCCCATGTATAATCTGTTCAAAACGAATGCAACTTCTAGTAGTAGTAGTAACCAACCAAAAAAGTGCGCTAAGTTCCAAAGTTGTCCTGAACATTGAGAATATGGGCACAAATCAATATTTAATGTTTCATCAGGAACATCATTAAGAAAGGATGTGCCCACAATGTAATCAATCCATGATCACGGTCACTACATAGTTTATTGATTCGGTCATGGCTGAAGAGCAGACTGAACTTGTTGAAGAAAAGGAAGAAGCTACTACAACTAATGAAGCTCCAAGTGTTGGGAATGAAGTAAACATGTTTAACTATATACTCATAGCCCAAAGGAGTACTTCTAATAAGAAAACTCTAAGTGATGATTCATCCCAAAAGAAGACCAACCAATACAACCTAAGAAGCAAAGCGTTGGTGTAACAACCCTGGTGAAAATTCCATGTAATAAAAGTTAATGAAGGAAAAAATAATAAACATGGTTGATGGGACACTTATTCCAATTTGAATGTTGGGAAATACATCCTATTATGGGTGTTAATTTAGTTTATTATGTCTAAGGAAATTGGCAAAGGCAATGACTAAGGCTTTGGGAAGATAAAATGGATTTTTTGGCACATTTATTTATGAAAATAGAGGAAACTAGGAGAAAAGGAAGGTGAAAGGTCAAAAATTGCATGTGAAGAGGAAAATTAAGAAAAAAGAGGCCTAATTGATAAAAAGGCTTATGAGGATTAGTTTATAACCTTTTTTCAGTTTAGTTTTGGAGCTCTCTTGTTATTCTCTCTCTCTCTCTCTCTCTCTCTCTCTCTCTCTCTTGGATGCTTAGAGTTTTCTTGGAGAATTTTGGCATTGGATCAAGATAGGAAAAGAAGACAAGAGGAAGGAAGGAGCAAGAAAGGAAGAGTAGGATGAAGCATATATAAAAATATTCTTTCTAGGTATCGATTCTCATGGGTATTTTCATTTCTAGATCTGGTATGAATGATATTGCATGTGGTTATTTTTGTTGTTATGGCATGGGGTTTTCTAGGTGTGAATGTTTTTAGCCTAGCCTTTCCATTTCCAGATAGCCATCGTGTAATGGTGTTCTCATGTTTCGGCTGAGCTAGACTGTTGGATGGATTCAAAGCTGAGTGAGGTGGATCTATGAATGATAGAACACATGGCCTAGTAACCCCTAAACCAAACTATGGGTTGTGGTAAAGCCACATTTTGTGTTTCCTCGTTGGGCCTAGTAATCCTTTATGATGATTGGAAAGATATAAAATAAATACAAGAGGTGGATCGCTCCTAGTTGGGCCTAGTAATCCTGGGTTAGGATATGTGGTAAATCTAAGAAAGTGGGTGTTTGGATAGGGTCCCTAAGGTCAGTTTTGGGGTTAGTTAACCCAATTTTTCTAAGTTTTTGTAAAAGATGTAAAGTCTCCATGAAATGTGGATGTAGAACATGCAGGTAGATAGGAGTCTAATGGGTCTTAGCCCCTTATTTGGGTCACTTTTAAGATTCTCCCATGGTTTGTGGACCATGGTATTTTATCAAAGAAAGCTATAAATAGTTGAATCATAGTGAGTCTTAGAGATAACAAAGAAGGAAGAATTGTCAACTTGAATGAGTTTTGTTGTTTAGGGCAAGTGCTAAGGCAGGAAGGCTTTGCTTTTTGTACTTAGTCAAGAGGGGGAGGCTCCTATACCTGAGTGCGTAGGAGACCTTGGTAAGTCCACAGACCCCTACATCTGAGTGCGCAAGGTGAAAGAGTCTGTATTCTAAACATTGAAGATCAATAAAGACTGATTTTGAAGAATTACTATGCAATCTGATCATTTCTGTTGATTATGTTTATGTTAATTCTGTCTCTTATAATGTGTTTTCTATGAAATAATGAATAATGTTTGCGTGAAATTGTTGAATCAAACTTATTTATGCATGTTCCAAGTAATTATCTGTGTTCACAAAGTTAAGGATTATTTATATTATGATTTCTAATAAGTTGGATAGATCTGTGCCAAGGCAAATCTAGGGTTATCTATTGATGCATAAAAGTGCATAACCTGCCTATTTGAGGTCTGCAAAGATTGATCATAGACCTTCACGAAGGTCTAGATTTCATTTTCATAGAGTTGTTGTAGCGATCCATAGGAGACTACCAATCTGGCGAAAGAAGATCTGAGCTATAGGAGGTTGAGAACCACTTATCACATGTCCCTAGATGTAGAAACCTAGTTTTAGCATCCCCCAATACTCCTTCGGGTGAGATTGTAGCTTGTACTATGCAAGTTGTTGCTGAAAGGGCCAACAGTTAGGGTTTTCTTGGTTGGCACGAACAAATCTAAACCTAGATCAGGCCCCCTTAAGCTAACAAACCACAACAAAAAATAGCAACTCAACAAGAAGCCTTGGAGATCACGATGAGGCTAGATGCATCACCTATTCAAGATACAAACCTTGGAGTGCAAAAGATTCATTCGTAGATGGAAAGCCTACATTTGGAGTTGTAGAACTTGAATAAAGGAAGGGAATCTCAACTAGAATTACACATTGCAATCTGGTGTCTAAAGTGTAAGAGTCATGGACATGATAAGGACTATTGCCCGCTCTTTATGAATTAGATTATAGGGGGAGGGCTTGTACCCCTGAAACTAGAGAATAATGTTGGGGTGAGTGTGGGAGCTGTGCTATTTATCAAGTTACAGGAAAACATGCTATTGATAACTACCATCTATTGCAGAAGTTTTTACAAACCCTACAACAATTATTTTGTAATTTCTGTAAGTCTGTAGGACCTGATGAATGCCATTGTATGATTTATGAGCTAATGATGGATAGAACCCATACCTATAGAATGAAACTATAGAACTTGCCTCCAGATCAAGGCGTGGGAGAAGTGTGTAGAGGATTCCAATGCTGAGGACTAGGAAGAGATGTTGGACCAAGTCGAGGGCGTGGGCAGGTAATCTACTATAATTGTGGCAAAGCAGGGAACTTTGCATGAGATTGTACAAACTCCACGCCTCCCTCATGTCAATATTCTCAATAGTTTGACCATTTCATAGAGGAATGTGTGATCCTAATGGAAAAGATGCAAGAGAAGAAGGAAAAACCCCAATAGCCTATATATAACATTCAAATGATGAGGGCCAACCCCCACGAAGAGGATCGAAACATAAATATTGTGTTGAGAAGTGGTAAGAAAACTAGTGGAGATAAAGGTAAGTAGATTGAGGAAGATGGATGGGTGTGCAAGGCTACTATGAAGGAAGACACTTTTAATCTCAGTCAAGTTAAAGAGACTTTCATGGAAGCCAAGAAGAACTTCATAGAGGCCTCCACCTTAGGAAGTCGGAAAAAACTGCCAGAGACTAATGTGATTCAAGAAGCAGATCCTTCAATTCTCGCTACCTTTCTAAAGACTTGTATGAAGCTTCTACGTGACCAAAAAGTAATCGAAGGATTACAAGACTTAATAGATAAATGAACCAATAATGAAAAGGCTCCTATAAAGAAATGCATATTCAGAAATATTGATAAATGTAAGGCATGAATGGGGTGTGTGATGAGGCTAACTATGAAGATAAGTGAATTGAAATGGACTAGGTAATATTGGATCTAGGGTTTGTTGTGAATGTTTTTCCTAAGAATACATGGGAAAATATGGGGAGACCTGCACTATAGTTGTCTCCTATTTAGTTGTGCATGGAAAATCAATAGAATATTATTCCAATGGGTCACTTATATGGTGTAACGGTGGACATTGAGGGTGCGACTTCATTGGCTGATAGTGAGATCATTGAGATAGTGGATGATAGTAACCCATACCCCATGATACCAAGAATTGACTGGTCTATTGATATGAATGGGTTAATCAACTTGAATAAGCAGAAGATGTCATTTGAGAAGAAGTTGCTCAGGGTTGTAATTCCATTAGACCCTGCCGAAGGAGTGTGTTATACTGAACCTGTGCGTAACTATGTAGAAAGTGATGATGATATAAGTTAGATATACAAGATAACAATGTGAGACAAGGATTGGGTCAATCCTACAGCTGATGGAAAAATTTCATGGGACAAGGATAGCTCCTGCACCTCAGATTCAGATGAAGAGTTTGAACATTGGCAGAATCACCTACATGAAGTATCTACGTTGCACTCAATATCATGACCAAATTGTTGAGGTGTGTCTTAATGGAGGTAAGAAATATTCTATACTATCATGGTCTGACTAATGTGGAACTATTTTTAGATGAATTTGAAATGGAAGTACTGGAAGAGCATCGATTCCAGGCACTGGAATTGGTGTTGCACACTATGCATGCCCATTGGTGGGGTGTGCACAAGGAGAGATTTACAGGATGGAGAGAATACAAGAGAATGATGAATTTAAGGTTTGGGTATGCTAATAATCAAATGATAGAAAATTACAGTGGGAAGGATGATCCACGTGATCATTTAGCATGATGGTCTAAGGCCTGGGAAACAAAACCACAACCAAAATGGGTGCATATTTTCTATCATACCTTCGATACGATCCTAATGAACTAGTATTTGGAGACAGAGCTTCACCATGGGACTATTGAATGGGACATTTGAAGGGAGATTTTTATATTAACCTTCAACTTTGAAGATGGTTTTGAGAGCATTGATGACACAATACAAAAAATTAAAGCAGCTATATTGAGAATACCAAAGGAACTGGTAGAGTGGACTCAGCCAGATTGGAGCACACAACTTGGCCTTCCACTGGAATGCTATAATGCGACTACTTAAGAAGAGGATGATCTGCAGAGTATTACCATTCCTAAAACTGAAGGACAAAAGGACTGAAGGTGGAAAACCCACATATATTAGAGCCTTTAACAACTTGACAGGTAAACGTTGGGACTAAAGAAGAACCTAAGTTCGCAGAGATAGGAGAATATTAGGATGAAGACATGATTGATCAGGTAGCTAAGTTGCTGCAGGAATACCAAGATTTGTTCCCAATGAAGTTGTCATATTTGAAAGGGATTATCAGATATTTGGGTGTTATGAAGATCACATTCAAACTGGATGTGAAGCCTATTAAGCAACGGCCTTATTGATTGAACCCAAAGTATAAGGAAAAGGTGCACCAAGAACTGGATAAAATGTTGGAAGCTAGTATTATTGAGCTTGTAGAAGAATCAGATTAGGTAAGCCCAATGGTGGTCCAAGAAAAGAAACAGAAGGGCGAGATATGTGTCTACATAGATCTGCGGAAGTTGAATGATCCATGTGTGCATGATTCGTTTCCGACACCATTTACCGATGAAGTATTAGAGAATGTTGGAAGATAGGAGGCGTACTCGTTTACTGATGGTTTTTTGAGATATCATCAAATAAAGATCGCGCTGGGAGATCGAAGAAAAGCAACCTTCGCAACTGAGTGGGGTTTCTTTCAATATAAAGCTATGCCATTTGGATTAAAGAACGCACCTGCAATATTTCCCCGGGTAGTGATCGCGGCGTTTAAGGTTTTCATTCATAAGTTCGTAGAGTTATATTTTGATGAGTAGACTGTGTTTGGTTTGGTAAAGTGACATGCTGTGAGTCTGCTGGATACATGTCAAAGGTATCAGATCACACTGATCTTAAAGAAATATATATTTTGTATGCCTTTTGGGATTTTCTTGGCCATGTTGTCTACAAGTAGGGATTGATGGTGGACCCTACAAAGATCATTGTAATTGTGAATTTGGAAGCCCCTAAGAATGTGAAACAGTTGCACACAACATAGGGACACATTGGGTCTATAGGAAGTTTATCAAGGCGTATGCCTAGATAACCGCACCAATGGAGAAATTAGTAGAAAAGGATGCAATGTTTTGCTAGGATGAAGATTGTCAGCACAACTTAAACGTTTGGAAGGAGAAAATGGTGACAATGCCTGTTTTGGTGTTTCTGGACTAGAAAAAAGAGTTTCATGTGCATGTTGATGCCTCCTGCATTGCACTGGGACTATTTTTAACACAATCTAATGAGGGTTGTTGATGGTCTACGTGCGACGGAAGTTCAAAAATTATTTGTTGGGAAAACACTTTAAAATATATACTAATCAATCCATGTTGAAATACCTGGTCAATAAGAGTTTTCTTGGGGGGAAGATATGTTGATGGTTACTCTTGTTCCAGGAGTATGACTTTGAGGTGATTGTGAAGCCTAGAAGGTTGAATGCAGGACTGGACCATCTATCAAGGATTGAAATAGGTGAGGAACCAAGTAGTTTTGAGGAAGGATTTCCTGACGCATAGCTCTTTGCAGTGCTTGTTGTAGATGAACATTTTGCCGATATTATTCAGTTCTTAACAATGGGAACAACTTTGAAAGGTTATTCCACTCAAAAAAAGAAGGATTTAGTAGTTCTTGCTGCGGACTTTTCGGTAATTGCAGTTATTTGTATAAGATGGGGTCAAATGAGATATTGTGAAGGTATGTTCAGGAGTTTGAGTGTGCTAGTATCCTAGCTAAACCCATGGATGATTGGTAGGAGGTCAATATGCAGGGAAAGTGACCACGTAGAAGATTTTGTGCATTAGGTTATAGTGGCCAACATTACAAAAGGATTCTAAGGCATACTACAAGGTGTTCAATGGTTGCTAAAGGACAGGGAAGCCTTTGTGAAGTGATGAATCACCTTTAAATCCCCAAGTTTCCTTGTAGGCATTTGAGTCTTTATAGGTCCAATAGAACCACCAGGAAAGAATACATGCACACGATATATCATTACTGAAACTAAATATTTAACCAGGTGGGTGGAAGCACACCCAGTGAAGGATTATGCAACGGCCACTATTGCAAAGTTTTTATTTGACTTTAACGAGGTTTGGATTCCCTGAGATTTTGACGAGTGATAGGGGTACGCATTTCTTGAATGAGATGATCAGTGCGATGCTTGAAGAATTCCATGTGTATCACCAGAAGAGAATGTGCTATCACCCACAAGAGAATGGAATGGTGGAGGATTTTAATAAAATTTTGGAGCACACATTAACAAAGGTATGCAATGTGTAGAGAAATGACGGGGAAATGTGTGTACCTATTGTGTTATGGGCTTATAGGATGACCTGCAAGAAGTTGAGAGGACAAATGCCATTCAGATTGGTCTACGAAATTGAAGTAGTAATGCCCATGGAGTATATTGTGCCAAGTTTATGGATTGCAGCCTTAACTGAGATGGCGGACCATGAGACCTTGGAGGAATGGCTCATGCAGATCATGGAGTTGGAAGAATATCACTTCTATTAGTGCCTAGATCTACCTTAGGCTAAAGGAAGGCAGGTCTAGGGTAACATCAAACCACGCTTAACCTAGTAGCTAGCCCTACCAGTTTGGGAGAGGGCTCTCTCCTTGTCAATCTCAATTAGGATATTGGCTATTAGGGCTTGACATACTGAATTTAATGTAGATTTTAGGCTACGTATAGTAGCTTACAGGATTCTATTAGATTTGTTTTGGGTCGAAACAACAAGAGAAAGGATGATTTGGATTATGGAATCGATGTCAGTTTCTGCCGGCAAACTTGGGGCAAATTAAGTGCCATGTTCAGCCGAGTGAAGATTGTAAATGTGAGAAGTATAAGGGAGAAAAACCACTACCTTATAGGCATCAAACAAAGGATGGATTAGCAGCAACAACTTCAGATGAAAGAGAATAACAAGGTTGCTCAACAGAGCATTTAGCAAAGGATGAATTCTGCTAAGACAACCATTACAACTAACAACAAAATCATCATGAAAGGAGCATCATTATGGATGAATTCCTAACATAGCACTTAGATAATACTGAAACATAGGAGAAAATCATAGTGTGTAAATGAATTACAGGAGAAAAAACATACTGAACATTTAAGCACCGTGATGAATCCCAGGCCTAAAGGGAAAAAACTGCTTTATTATAATATTCAATAAAACTTTACACAAAGACAAGACAATCTCTCTACTACCAAAATCGAACCTCTACACTATGAAATTCATAAAATTTATACATTCAGCTCATCCCTGTATTAAGGGGATTGAGCTCAACCATATTCTTCAAAATAGAATCAGTTACATTAAACTTGAACCAAATTTATGAAAATAGGTGTTGAAGATGAACTCGTATCTCCTACACCATAGTACCTGTTACAAAACTAAAAGATTCTTTTGTAGATAAGGTCACGTTGGAGAAAAACCTCTCTCAAAGTTTGGAAATTCATTTCCAGTTGCTCGGAATCTGTGCCACAAAATCATCTCTAAAACAGAAAATCATTAAAAACTTAATTCTGTCAAAATGATTTGTAAATATCTAGTCACATATCCAAATTCACGACACCTGTGAATAAACTGAAAGAATTTTTTTTTATATGGCTCATGGTTAACAAAAACCTCCTTGGGTTTTTCAAAATTACTTTCCATATGATGTAAAATGGCACTGCACTAAAATGACTAAAACAGTAAAAAATATGAAAATTTTGCTTTGATTTAATGTAGGCTCCAAATATCACTGTATATCTCCCACATAGTAGCACCTGCACATAATGGAAGGAGGTTTTTGTTATTTGGTATGTGATGGACAAAAAACTCTTTCACTTTTGAAAAATTCCTTACCATTATTTCAGTGTCTGATCTTGTACTAAACTTGTCATTATGTGTACCAACTGACCTCAAAACATGCATAACCAAGAATCACTCATTCATTCCGATCATATCTTCTGATCCAGAAACTGGTTACAGGAGTGTGATATACTGTTGGAAATATTTTTCCTAGCTTCTTCTGATGGAAATACTTAGGATATAATTTTCACTGTATATCATGTGCAAAACATCTCTGAAAGCCATACATAGTAAGAGCCCATTTTGATCCCTAGTGACACGCTGTGAAGGCTGGAACTAACATCGGCCTTATTGGGGATGGCAGCTCCTTGGAGGTGTCAAGAGCACCGTAGACCAAGTGCCTCATCCATTGGGCAATACGGTCAAAAAAATGTAAACTCAAAACAACTCATACCAATCCAAACTGAAAGGATGCCTTTGGAAGCTTATTTATTTACACAAACCTACCCTACTTTGCTACAAAATCAATGGATTAAGCGATGTTGTAATGCCATATAAACCATTCAAGTAACTGTGACAATGATGTTGCTTGAAAGTGCTTCAACCAGGACACAAATGTAAATGCTGACAACCATCCATGCACAAAATGTATTTGGCTGTGTGAAAGACAATCTGACTTAACATTCAAACTAAAAAAATACTCCATATACACGACAATAGGATCAAAGAAACCAGACTCTATTTGCTGCCCTAACTCCTCAACATAGACCTCTAATTGCAAACTGTCAATGCAAGCATCCATAGGAAGCTCTATTTTTTCTTGTTTTGAAGGAGGGAGAGTTTCCAAGAACGTTTTGGGATCTCACAATTCATATGATTGGATATGATCATTTAAATATTGAATCTCCTTCTCAAATTTTTCAACAACTAACTTAAAGAAACCGGTTTTAGCTTTAGGAGGAAACTTTGGAGATTTCAAACATTGAAGCATGGTAATGAAAAATACTTTATCAATTTCAATATCCACTAACTAATCTCTAACTTCTTTTAAAATTTCACAAAACACACGGTTTGCCACATACCCTACCATTTTATTTTAGTGCATGAAAGGATCAGTGAGTGCTGGAATCTCTGGATTGAGTTGGAGTTGCCAGGTGAATGTTTTAGTCTTCATATGTGTCTAACTGTTGTCCACCATCAACAACCAGATCTGCAACTTGAATGATCTTTCCCAGAGAATATTTGTCACCTCTTCCCCAATATGGTCGCCACTATGTTAGTGCCTAGATCTACCTCAGGCTGAAGGAAGGCAAGTCTAGGGTAACATCAATCCATGCTTAACCTGGTAGCTAGCCCTACCAGGTGGGGAGAGGGCTCTCTCCTTGTCAATCTCAATTAGGATATTGGCAATTATGGCTTGAGATGACTGAATTTAATGTATATTTTAGGCTAGGTATAGTAGCTTAGAGGATTTGATTGGATTTGTTTTGGGTCGAAACAACAAGAGAAAGGATGACTTGGATTATGGAATCGATGTCAGTTTTTGCCAGCAAACTTGGGGCAAATTAAGTGCCATGTTCAGCCAAGTGAAGATTGTAAATGTAAGAAGTATAAGGGAGAAAGCTTGTTGCCCTACAGGCATAAAAAAAATGATGGATTTGCAACAACAACTTTAGATGAAAGAGAATAACGAGGTTGCTCAACAAAGCATCTAGCAAAGGATGAATTATGCTAAGACAACCATTACAACTAACAACAAAATCATCATGAAAGGAGCATCATTATGGATGAATTCCTAACATAACACTTAGATAATGCTAAAACAAAGGAGAAAAACATAATGTGTAAATGAATTATAGGAGAAAAAACATACTGAACATTTAAGCACCGTGATGAATCCCAGACCTAAAGGGCAAAAAATCCTTTATTATGATATTCAATAAAACTTTACACAAAGCCAAGACAGCCTCTCTGCTGCCAAAATTAAACCTCTACACTATGAAATTCATAAAATTTATACATTTAGCTCATCCTTGTATTAAGGGAATTGAGCTCAACCATGTTCTTCAAAATAGAATCAGTTGCATTAAACTTGGACCGAATATCTGAAAGTTGAAGATGAACTCGTATCTCCTAAACCATAGCACCTGTTATAAAAATGAAAGAGGTTTTTATAGATAAGGTCATTTTCGAGAAAAAACTCTCTCAGATTTTGGAAATTCGTTTCCAGTTGCTCAGAATCTGTGCCACAAAATCATTTCTAAAATTGAAAATCATTAAAAGCTTAAAGATGTCAAAATGATCTATAAAGATCTAGTCACATATCCAAATTCACGACACCTGTGAATAAACTGAAAGAGGTTTCTTTTATATGGCTCGTGGTTAAAAAAATTCTCCTTAGGTTTTTCAAAATTACTTTCCATCTGATGTAAAATTGCACTGTACTAAAATGACTAAAATAGTAAAAAATATCAAAAATTTGTTTTGATTTAATGTAGGCTCCAAATACCACTGTATATCTCCCACATAGTTGCACCTGTGCATGAACTGAAGGAGGTTTTTGTTATTTGGTATGTTATGGACAAAAACTTCTTTGACTTTTGAAAAATTCCTTACCATTATTTCAGAAGTTGATATTGTACTAAACTTATCACTATGTGCAGCAACTGACCTCAAAACATGCATAACCAAGAATCACTCATTCATTTCGATAATATCTTCTGATCTAGAAACCGGTTACAGGAGTGTGATATACCGTTGGAAATATTTTTCCGAGCTTATTGTGGTGGAAATACTTAGGATATGATTTGCACTAAATATAATGTCCAAAACATCTCTGAAAACCAGACATAGTAAGAGCCCATTTTGATCCCTGGTGACAGATTGTGAAGACTGGGACTAACAGCTTCCTTGCAAGATTTCACCAACAAGTGCAAAAGGAACACGAGAAGGCATGGCATGAGCATAATATTAATATGTGCACATTTAAGGAAGATGATTTTGTATTGTTATATGAAAAAAATTTCATGAAGTTTCCAGGAAGGTTACAAATGCATTGGTTTAGGTCGTCTATTATTGAAGAGATCACAAAAGATGGCGCAATTCATCTTGTGAAATTGAATGGAGAACCATTCCCTAGAAAAGTGAAAAGAAGTAGGCTGAAGATGTACATAGGGCATCCTACCCCTCGATGATGACTATATGGTAGTAGGATAGCCTTAGTAATAGAGGCAGTTGCATGGGACTGTGGGACTACAAACTATACTACCTAACTATGTGAAGAAAGTAGTAGGAAGGTTGTGTGACAGATGAAAGGGGTGCGACAGGTGGAGCTGCGCTAGATGAGTTGTGCCATGAAGGAAGGTACCACGTAGACGTGTCCAAAAGTAGCTTTTGAGGTTACTATTCATGATTTGATGGCCATAAATCAGTTAAGAGGAGAGGGTAGCACTATTTATGGCAACAATATTTGGAGATTTGTCATCAAAGATGCATTTATTATTAGAATTTGGGGGAAATGATTGGATTTGAATTCAAAACTTCACATAAGTTACACATGTTAGTCCAACAAAGAACACTTTCCATTATGAGAGTTTTTTGGGCCCTTTTCTATCTCAAGCTTATGAATCGTGAGTTTTAGTAAGAATTCATGACATGCCCCTCTTTTGAAAACTACACTGCAGTAACCCACAAGCTATTCATTGAACGAATGACTACTACAAACCTCGCTGAACCCGTAAGTTCCAAAGTTGTTGTGTTTGATGTGCCAAGTCCTAAGAGTTCAAGTATGGAGGCTACAAACCCTGTGCCTACCATGTCGAGGTCATCGAGGCCAAAGAAATCTATCACAAAAGAAAAGAAATTTGTTACCAAGGAAAATCAGAAGAAGTCGATGCTAGTGAGAATGTCATCGAGGAAGAATCGAGAGGTGCGACAAAAGGAGAGAAAAGACAAACAACTAGAGAAAGAGGTTGATTTAGAGTATGAGGAATAATAAGGTGTAGAGTAATTGAATGTTGAAGAGGTCAAGAATATCTCATGGCTTCCTGAGTATATCCCTCCATGGAAGGGAAGAACCAAAGTTACGAAGGACCTGGATTTTGAGAAACTCACAGTTTTGACACGCATGTTGCCTAAACAGGTGGAATTTTAAGGTACTATATTAACATGCATTCTAGGCTAAAAATGGAGGATTGGGACCTCGCGGACCATGAGAGGTTCCCACACTTGGTGACCAAGAAGTATCTGACCAAAATATACTATGAGGAGACTAGGGTTACGCGATTAGAGCCCATGAAGTGGGTCTAAGGTGTTGAGCAGGCTGGGTTGCTTCACATGCTCTGTGTGCCACATTATCATCGATCAAATATCAACATGGTTTGTGTGCGCCAGCTCCTCCCGCTGGTGCATAATGGGTGTCTGTGGCTTCGGGAGCCCATCACAATTACAAATATGTTAATCCATTGGATAACAAAGCTTCCTTGTAAAGGAGCTGACCCTCCCAAAGATTTTGGAGGGAGAATTGGGGAAAAAGAATTAGCAGATAAGATGAAGACCAAGTATGGACTTGTTAAGAAGTCATGCAGATAATTTTCCACTCTATTCAAGACTAGGCAATGCATTTTTCAGCCCAAATTCTTGCGGGAAAAATCATGAGGAAGTGTCACGCAGATGAGGTTCCGGCACCGGTAGTGTCACTAGAATCCTAGTGAATGAAGGGTGTGAAATAAAACTGGGAAAAATATATATGCAAGGGGTTCTTCACGAACTGCCGGGAAGATCAGGAGGAGAGAAAGACATTCCATTATGCATGACATTTATTATCTATTATTTTTGTATCTTGGATATTGCCGAAGGACAGTCAGTTCCCCTCGCATAAGGAAAATTTACCCAAGGCAGCACGGTTCACCTACAAAGGATCCAGTAAGAATGAAGGAGTCGAAAATTTTATGGATCTTGATGAAGATGGACCTTTTCATGGTCATCAATTAGAGGCCAAGGTTGTCCTCAAACTTGCTCGAGCAATTGATGGCTTACATGGAGTTCAAGGCCAATTTCCACATTGCGTCAATCAGAGTGTGAAAGGACCCAAAGCACATATGGAACAAGTTTCCCTATTTGGTATCTGAGATGGAAGTGTAGGAGATCATGAGGTATTTTCCAACAGAGTGGTGCAAACCCATGGGGCTTGATGTGGGAACAAAAAAAGGTACAGAGAGCGTTGTTGTGTAGAAGTGTAAGGAAGCTGCTCAGAAGGTTGCGTGAGCTGTCACTGAGTAGAAGAAGAAGGAACCTATTGCTAAGGAAGCTGTAGAGAAAGAGCACGTTTCCAAAGAGCAGGTAGAGAAAGAACGTTAGGATACATAAGAAGGTTGAAAGTTGGCCTAATATCACACAGAGGAGCGAGAGTTGTTAGAACAAAGAGGAGGTAATGGTGAGGAGTAGAACACTCCTTTCACCTTGAAGAGGCACAAGCAAGAGCAGACTATTGGATATCGAAAGAAGCATAAGTCTAATAAGTAGACACACATTGGCCCAATGGCGCTAACCAAAGGTGATCTCGATGTGATTAGGCACTCAGTATTTAGCTCAAAAATCAAATTTCTCAGAATGGCTCAAAACCTGAAGGAACACGTCCATCTCAAAAAAACAATCCTAATGAAACTCGTTCTACCGAAAATTGAGTTCGTATGAGAAATTTATTGTGTTCTGATCACAATCCTAAGCAGGCAAAATTTGCAAAAAAATGCCCAGTCATTGTACAATCAGCAGTCCATATTCCTGATGTGCCAAGTGACTAGGTAGGGTCAATGATGGTCAACAATGCATTACAGATGGACACATGGCATATTTTCACTGGGTTACATAGGTGGTGTGTTGGCACAGTGTGATTGGTTTATTTTTGGACCAATGAAAGTATGCCACATGGCAAGCCTAGAGGCCCCCACATGGCACCTCCCAATAGTCTAAGGGCTCGACATAGTCCAATAAAATTATTGTGGAGGTGTTCGGGCTTAACCCCTTGACCTCCCCTCCGCAATCCAAGCCACATACCAACTCCGCTACCACCGTGGTTCTTACCCCATAAGCTCTTCAAATATATTTAAAGTTCATCAATGTTGGAGTAGGCAGTTAGGAGGGCTAGCCCTTTGCATGTGATTGCAACAATAAACATCGTTGTCACAGCTAGTGTTAACCCGACGGAAAGTTCACCAACACTGTAAATGGTCTCCATAAGTGAACACAATTGTTGACATATCAAACAGTTAGTGTGGTAGGCTCCAAAACGATGAGGTAACCACAACATGTGTATGCACTCTACCACAAGTGGTTACATTTAGTGTTATCCATCACCCGATGTATGAGTTAAAAAATCGTTAACATTTAATTTGGCATGTTACCACTACACCAAGACCATCAAGTTTTTGGTTAATGAAACTACGGGATTAACGTCAATCACAGATTTATAGTTAATTAATCTAAATTAATTTAACTAAGCTCGAGTTTAAAATGGTAGAAGTTTGGTGGTGCCACTAATTTCGGGCCCGCCTCCACATTTAACTTCTCTAACTAGAGTTATTCCATAATTAGAGGAGTTTTTCTAGGTCATATAGAAGGTAATTTTTGACCAAATGGAGCTCAAGAAGAGGTTTTCTTGGCTAATTTAGACATTCTGAACACATTTGTGGAGGTATTAGGAGCCATAGAGATTTTTAAAACATAATTTTTCCATATCGAGCTAATACAGAGGCCCAAGCCATGAAACCTGGACCAAGGAGATGTAGCCCGGGAGAGGTGAGCTCCTTCATCAAAACACTGTGTTAAAGTGTCTCTTTGATGGTTTTTTTTACTTTGAATGTTTGTTGTTTAATACTTGTTTTTGAATTTTTTTACTTCATGAATGTAATTTTCAACTTAAGAAAATTTACTTATTTACATACACAAACAACTAAGGAAACCACAGTAGAAGAAATAATAACCAAGCAAATGTTTAGAAATCTGTAATTGATATTACCACAACAAAAAGTAACAATCAACAATATATCAAGTTGGTATCAGAGCAAGGTTGAATTTCTTGATTTCTTGAGTTTGTGCAATTAGGGTTTTAATGGTTGCAAAATTGTGATGCTTACAAGGTTAAAGTTGCAGAAAGGAGAAGGGAAGCTATTGGTTGCAACTCCTGAGGTAATTCCCAAAAGAAGGAGAGCCACAAGGCCACAATCTCCACCACCCAATGTTTCAATTCTAGCTGCACTTGAAACTCCTCAGGTTTTGCCTTCAACTAAGATTGAAGAGGTACAAGCAATACCAGTTTCTAAGCCTAAATTCACAACAATTATGTCTAGAGAAAGAGAGTTTGAAGGTCCTTCTTCAAAAGAGGAAGAACTAAATAAATATTTCTTCACTTTAACTGAGATGGATAAATTTGTCTATGAAGAGAGGAATGCTAGAATGGTTGGAGAGAGTTCTAAACCTCCACATGGAGAAGGAAGCTCAAAGGATAAAAAAGATGAGAATAAAGATTCAAAAAGGAATGGTGGAAAGCCACCTCCACCGCCACCATCCTAATCATCTCACACAACATCATCTTCACTACCACCACTGAAACTACCCATACTCATTCAAAAACCCCAAAAGGAAAAAATCCCTAACTTAAATTGGACATTAAGTTTGAACTTCCCATGTATAATGGAGAGGTGAATGCAGAAAAGTTGGATGGCCTAACCCTAATACGGACCTAGTAGTAAGATAAGGGTATGAAAGTCACCTTAGTATGGACTTAAAAGAAAGGGTATGGCCTGCTACTGGATTTGATAGTTGGAGGTATACTACAAAATTCATAGCCTTCAAGAAGATGACATAAAGATCTAGTTGGCTTCATTGAGGCTAGAAGGAGCAACATTAATTTGGTTGGAAGCAAATACTCACAAGGAAATCGGAATCCATGGTAAGATGTCCATTACTTGGGTTGAATTTGTTTGTGCAATTAAAATATAGTTTTATCATTTAGCCTATATGCAAAAATCATTATGAGTTGGTAGAATTTTAGGTAGCTCAAAGGCCAAATAGTCCAATATTATACACAGGAGTTTAGGAAGAGGACTTTGTTTTTAGGTGTAAATTTGAATTCCGAAGATCATTACTAAAATATATTGGGGGTTTACATTACTATTTGAAACATACTATTCTTATGTTCAATCCAAGCAATTTGGATGAGGTATGTGTGCAAGCCACACACCTTGAATCTACAAGAAAGACAATTCAGGAAGAGGGTAGTAAGAGGAATCCATTCAAGGACAAGGAGAAAGAGAAGGGTGGAAAATTGAAGGGAAAGAAGAATGGAAGTGTGAAGAAAGAAGGGGAGAAAATCACACGCGGACATTATTCCAGAGAGGAAGCATGATGAAGCCCATTGCTGGAAATTGCATCCTGAGTTAAGGTGTAAGAAACAAAATAATAAGGGAAAACAAAAGACAACCTCTACCACACAACATGACCTTGGTTCAGATTTTGGTGATGAGATCAAGATTTTAGCCATGGTCACAAAAGGAAAAGAAATTGTTGCAAGCACTAGTTCATCACATAGTCAAAAAAATACTCCAAATGAAAAGTCAAGAATAGAGTTGTTTCATGTAGGAGTGATTTCAAATAATACAAAGATTGATGCATTATTTGATAGTGGGTCATAATCAAACTTGATTTTAGAAGACCTGGTTAAAAAACTAAACCTTGAAACTGTACCTCATCATAAGCCATATCCACTGGGTTGGATAGTTAACAATGCAAACTTACATGTTACAAGCAAGTATTTATTCAAGTTCAAAATTACTGAAAAGTTAATTGATGAAGTTGAGTTATATGTAGTTCCACTTAACATCTCAGGAATAATTTTGGGTAGTCCTTATTTGTATGATAGGAAAGTAGTATTTTATCATCATGACAACAAGTACTGTTGGAAATAATACTGAGAGGGGGGGTGAATTAGTATTATCAAGTTACTAGATGTTTCTTTTCATAATCAAATTTATATACGCTACTTCAGTGAAGGGAACTCTCATGTAAACACAACTGTTCTTAAGGAAACTCGCATATATCTAGTGAACTTATGATTTAGTTAACTCATCATATGTTGACCTTTAATTAGTGCATCAGTGCTTAATTAGCCATTTAAATAGTAACCATGTGCAGTAAGAAAAAAATAAGAAATCACACATAAGCAACACACAAGAACACCAAGATTTAAGGTGGAAACCCAATGTGGGAGAAAAACCACCTACTATTTTCATCTCTGTCTTCTTTTAATATAAGAAAAACATGTTTACAATCTTGCACTAGTGTAGACTCATACCAATATGTAAGCACCCACCTGCACAAGGCTACAACCTTCTCTCATTCTCCAGCTTTGCTATAGGATAAAATGCACGGTGTATGGAGAATGGAGATACCCTCAAAGGTCTTCCTGAGATGTTTGGTAGAATGTAAGATTATCTATAGCTGTCATAGGGTTACATGCATGTCCATAAACAATAACTAACTATCAAAGCAAAATAGATTGATTACCTCAAGCCTCCGTGTAGATTTGTTGAAGAGCGAAATGTAGCTAGGTGGAAGACCCCTGAGCCGGATCCAGATCAAGTCCTGCACATATAAGAGACAAGCATAATCATAGCATACAAACTTGATAATTAATACATGAATACATAAAAAACATCTAGTTACACATAACTAAGCTACTCATTCTAAAATGTATTGGACAAACAAGTAAATGGATGATAGTACCAACACCACGGAGTAGACAGTACAACTGTAGTTCTATATTAATGTCAGAAGAGTGATTACAACCATATGTTGCATAGCCTTCCCTTACCCCTCCAGCTTCTCTCTTTCTCTCCCTTCTTACCAACTTCTTATGCTTAGATTTGAGACTATGCTGAACAATCAAGTAAGTTATCCTTTCAAATGATCTGACCTCCATCACCATACCCTAATTTTTATTATGTAGCAATTGAGTTGGGGTTGCCAAGTTCTTCCATGAGTCTCTTAAGGTAAAAGGAATAATGTTGCCATGTTTTTAACCTCTTTCCCATTTACCTCCTGTTATCACTCACGTTGTTCCCTTTGACTCCCAAGGGAATACGGCTGAGGTAACCACAAACCAGTCTTTGGACTGCAGGTTCTAGCCTACCAACAGTCAGAGAGGGCTCTCTCTTCAGGATTTTAACTTTGTTTAAGGGGTGATTGTAGGCTAGATATGAGGCACATAGTTTTGATTTTATTTTGATTGATGGGGTGGTTGATTTTATTCAAACTGAGTTGACATGCAATTAGTAAGAAGTTCAAACCATTGGGCATGGAGTCATGTATGTGAACTGAGGTATGTTTTTTCTTTGGTAGAAGAGGGGAATATGGAGAAGGATAGCCACACATGGCACAATGATTTTATGCTGGAACAAGAGTGAAATGGAAGTTAGGGAACGAGAGGCAATTAAGGATCTCTCATCCAGCCAAAGAGGGAAAGTGGATGAGTGATATCTGGGAGAAATGAAGAATTCCTAGACAACATTCATATGTGAAAGGAACAGCTTAAACAGGTGCAATTAAGAATTCATATTCATCACTATTTCATAGGAAAACATGGAAAGTTGCAAGAATTGAGCACAGAGGGCATGAAAACCAATTATGGTCTATTCTTTTTTCCTGCAACTTAGATTATGATATATATTTGATACAACTATGTATAAACTGATAAACAAAGGGAGAGACAACTTATTGAACCATGAGCAAGCACGATAATTCCATACCAATCTCTTCAGCCATTGAAAGAACAACCAGCCAGTTCAGATGTAAGTATTCCAACAATCTTTGATTACAGAAGTTCTTAAATATTTACAGTGCAGCTCTCAGAAGGAGAGATCAACCAAACAACCCATCAACCCTTATTACATTGTTTAGTGTTGTATTTATAGGCAAAATATCTACAACAAAGATCTGCTAGAAGATCTTTTTCAGGAAATAAATCTAGTTAACCTAACTTGTCTTATAAGTAATGAAAATATCTATCTAATGCTGCGCTAGGGGTAGCTGTTTCAAAATGTGGCTATCTGTCATCCTCTGGCAGCTCTGCTTGTCCAATCTACAATTACTACGCCTTTCACTTCTCATCTGCACCTCTTAGTCGGTTCTGCTCCTCTTAGGTGACTGTGATTCCCATTTAATTTGTTATCATTCGGTTTTAATGGCTTGTGACTCTGTCTCGGTATGCATTGACTTGGGTTGGGATGGTCTTTAATGCTTTCCCAGCTCTGATATGGTTGATCTGATACTCTCTGTCGCTTCACTGATACTCTCTGATTGAATCGGGGCTTCTTCCTCTCTCTGATGTGGTAAAACTGTTAAATTGCCCCTTTTCTGCCCTTTCGCGGAAAAAATAGTCATTGAGAAAAAAGATTCCCCATTTTGGCCTATTTCCCATAGCGATGCACGATTAGCACTAAGCGCTAATTGCGCATCGAAAATTGCCTCAGAATTTGATTCCGGGCCTCCGAAGCCTTGATTTCGCTCTTGCGCATTTTCCTTTCGGTGGATGACGTCAGTGGTACAACGGATGACGTCAGCGATACGGCGGATGACGTCAGCATGATGTCAGCAGTGGGACCTAGTACGGATGATGACGTCAGCAGGGTGATGTGGCAGGGTGACGTAGCAGGGTGACGCAACAGGGCACAACACAGTGGCCGGTGAGGTGGCAGCATCGTCATGCGGCGAAGTGGCAACAAGGGAGGGTGGTAAGCGGTTTACGTCGAACCGCTTTTGGTATGGGGGCAGTATCTGTCAGGGGTGGCCCGACGCAATGAAAGGCTGCAAAGTGTCCCGGAGTACGACGGTGAAACCGTCGACCATCGGGCACTATTGTGCCATCACGTAAGGGCGCCCGATATGCATGAGGGTCGTCGGATCTGGGAGAGACGATCTAACGGTGGACGGGATGGGAAGATGAACGAGTTTTAACTAACAAGCGCGCGTGATAAACGTTTGATTATTCGCGGTGATGGTGGGTTTTAGACTTTAGGTTTTGGGGGTTAAATGCACGCTTGGGGTCATGGTTATTCAATGACGAAATATCAATGAAATCCAAAGGTTATGCATGCGCGGGGTGGGGTGTGGTTTGGTTATTTATTTAACCAGAGTTTTAAATAAATCCCAAGGGAAACAAAGGTGGAAGGGCTGATACCAAGGCCCCAAATGGACCTAGTATTTCCTGGACTTTGTTTATTAGGCTATAGTTGCCATGGGGTGGGATATTAAATATTTTTGGGGTTTTTATATAGTTTTCACATAGTAGGGGATAGAGGAAAGACTTGGGGAGCTAAATAATAAATTCAAGAGTTCATATGAGTCTGATATACCGTTGGAAATATTTTTCTGAGCTTATTCTGATGGAAATACTTAGGATATGATTTGCACTAAAGATCATGTCCAAAACATCTCTGAAAACCAGACATAGTAAGAGCCCATTTTGATCCTTGGTGACAGATTGTGAAGACAGGGACTAACAACTTCCTTGCAAGATTTCACCAACAAGTGCAAAAGTAACACGAGAAGGCATGGCATGATCATAATATTAATATGTGCACATTTAAGGAAGATGATTTTGTATTGTTATATGAAAAAAATTTCATGAAGTTTCCAGGGAGGTTACAAATGCATTGGTTGGGGTCGTCTATTATTGAAGAGATCACAAAAGATGGCGCAATTCATCTTGTGAAACTGAATGGAGAACCATTCCCTAGAAAAGTGAACAGAAGTAGGCTGAAGATGTACATCGGGCATCCTACCCCTCAATGATGACTATATCGTAGTAGGATAGCCTTAGTAATAGAGGCAGTTGCATGGGACTGTGGGACTACAAACTATACTACCTAACTATGTGAAGAAAGTAGTAGGAAGGTTGTGTGACAGATGAAAGGGGTGCGACAGGTGGAGCTGCGCTAGATGAGTTGTGCCATGAAGGAAGGTACCACGTAGACGGGTCCAAAAGTAGCTTTTGAGGTTACTATTCACGATTTGATGTCCATAAATCAGTTAAGAGGAGAGGGTAGCACTATTTATGGCAACAGTATTTGGAGATTTGTCATCAAAGATGCATTTATTATTAGAATTTGGGGGGAACGATTGGATTTGAATTCCACTTCACATAAGTTACACATGTTAGTCCAACAAAGAACACTTTCCATTATGAGAGTTTTTTGGGCCCTTTTCTATCTGAAGCTTATGAATCGTGAGTTTTAGGAAGAATTCATGACATGCCCCTCTTTTGAAAACTACATTGTAGTAACCCGCAAGCTATTCATTGAACGAATGACTACTACAAACCTTGTTGAACCCGTAAGTTCCAAAGTTGTTGTGTCTGATGTGCCAAGTCCTAAGAGTTCAAGTATGGAGGCTACAAACCCTGTGCCTACCATGCCGAGGTCATCGAGGCCAAAGAAATCTATCGCAAAAGAAAAGAAATCTATTACCAAAGAAAATCAGAAGAAGTCAATGCCAGTGAGAATGTCATCGAGGAAGAATCGAGAGGTGTGACAAAAGGAGAGAAAAGACAAACAGATAGAGAAAGAGGTTGATTTAGAGGATGAGGAATAATAAGGTGTAGAGGAATTGAATGTTGAAGAGGTCGAGCATATCTCATGGCTTCCTGACTATATCCCTCCATGGAAGGGAAGAACCAAAGTTACGAAGGACCTGGATTTTGAGAAACTCCCAGTTTCGACACCCCTGTTGCCTAAACAGGTGGAATTTTAAGGTACTATATTAGCATGCATTCTAGTGCTAAAAATGGAGGATTGGGACCTCGCAGACCATGAGAGGTTCCCACACTTGGTGAACAAGAAGTATCTGACCAAAATATACTATGAGGAGACTAGTGTTATGTGATTAGAGCCCATGAAGTGGGTCTTAGGTGTTGAGCAGGTTGGGTTGCTGCACATGCTCTGTGTGCTGCATTATCATCGATCAAATATCAACGTGGTTTGTGTGCGCCAGCTCCTCACACTGGTGCGCGATGGGTGTCTATGGCTTCAGGAGCCCATCGCAATTACAATTATGTTAATCCATTAGATAAAAAATCTTCCTTGTAAAGGAGCAGACCCTCCCAAGGAGTTTGGAGGGAGAATCTCGGAAAAAGAATTAGCAAATAAGATGAAGACCAAGTATGGACTTGTGAAGAAGTCATGCAGATAATCTATCCACTCTATTCAAGACCAGGCAGTGCAGTTTTCAGCTCAAATTCTTGCAAGAAAAATCATGAGGAAGTGTCACGCAGATGAGGTTCCGGCATCGGTAGTGTCACTAGCATCCTAGTGAACGAAGGGTGTGAAATAAAACTGGGAAACATATCTATGCAAGGTGTTCCTCATGAACTGCTGGGAAGATCAGGAGGAGAGAAAGACATTCCATTATGCATGACATTTATTATCTATTATTTTTGTAGCTTGGATATTGCCGAAGGACAGTCAGTTCCCCTCGCATAAGGAAGATTTACCCAAGGCAACATGGTTCACCTACAAAGGATCCAGCAAGAATGAAGGAGTCAAAAATTTTATGGATCTTGATGAAGATGGACCTTTTCATGGTCATCAATTAGAGGCCAAGGTTGTCCTCAAACTTGTTCGAGCAATTGATGGCCTACATGGAGTTCAAGGCCAATTTCCACATTGCGTCAATCATAGTGCGAAAGGACCCAAAGCACATATGGAACAAGTTTCCCTATTTGGTATCTGGGATGGAAGTGTAGGAGATCATGAGGTATTTGCCAACAGAGTGGTGCAAACCCATGGGGCTTGATGTGGGAACAACAAAAGGTACATAGAGCGTTGTTGTGTAGAAGTGTAAGGAAGCTGCTCAGAAGGTTGCGTGAGTTGTCACTGAGTAGAAGAAGAACAAACCTATTGCTAAGGCAACTGTAGAGAAAGAGCACGTTTCCAAAGAGCAGGTAGAAAAATAACGTTAGGATACATAAGAAGGTGGAAAGTTGGCCTCATATCACACAGACGAGCGAGAATTGTTAGAACAAAGAGGAGGTAATGGTGAGGAGTAGAACACTCCTTTCACCTTGAAGAGGCACAAGAAAGAGCATAATATTGGACATCGAAAGAAGCATAAGTCTAATAAGCAGAAACACATTGGCCCAATGGCGCTAAAAAAAGGTGATCTCGATGTGATTAGGCACTTAATATTTAGCTCAAAAATCAAATTTCTCAGAATGGCTCAAAACCTGAAGGAACACGTCCATCTCAAAAAAATAATCCTAAAGCAACTCGATCTACCGAAAATTGACTTCGTATGAGAAACTTATTGTGTTCTGATTGCTTTCCTAAGCAAGAAAAATTTGGAAAAAAATGCCCAGTCACTATAAAGTCAGCAGTCCATATTCCTGACGTGGCCAGTGACTAGGTAGGGTCAATGATGGTCAACAATGAATTATAGATGGACACATGGAATATTTTCACTGGGTTACATAGGTGGTGTGTTGGCACGGTGTGATTGGTTTATTTTTGGACCAATGAAAGAATGCCACATGGCAAGCCTAGAGGCCCCCACATGGCACCTCCCAATAGTCTAAGGGCTCGACATAGTTCAATAAAATTATTGTGGAGGTGTTGGGTCTTAACCCCCTGACCTCCCCTCCGCAATCCAAGCCACATACCAACTACGCTACCATCGTGGTTCTTACCCCATAAGCTCTTCAAATATATTTAAAGTTCATCAATGTTGGAGTAGGCAGTTAGGAGGGCTAGCCATTTGCATGTGATTGCAACAATAAACATCGCAGTCACAGCTAGTGTTAACCCGACGGAAAGTTCACCAACACTGTAAACAGTCTGCATAAGTGAATGCAATTGTTGATATATCAAACAGTTAGTGCGGTAGGCTCCAAAACCATGAGGTAACCACAACATGTGTATGCACTCTACCACCGGTGGTTACATTTATTGTTATCCATCACTCGATGGATGAGTTAAAAAATCGTTAACATTTAATTTGGCATGTTACCACTACACCAAGACCATCAAGTTTTTTGTTAATGAAACTACGGGATTAACGTCAATCACAGATTTATAGTTAATTAATTTGAATTAATTTAACTAAGATCGAGTTTAAAATGGTAGAAGTTTGGTGGTGCCACTAATTTCGGGCCCGCCTCCACATTTAACTTCTCTAACTAGAGTTATTCCATAATTAGAGGAGTTTTTCTAGGTCATATAGAAGGTAATTTTTGACCAAATGGAGCTCAAGAAGAGGTGTTCTTGGCTAATTTAGACATTCTGAACACATTGGTGGAGGTATTAAGAGCCATAGAGATTTTTAAAACATAATGTTTCCATATCGAGCTAATACAGAGGCCCAAGCCATGGAACCTGGACCAAGGAGATGTAGCCCAGGAGAGGTGAACTCCTTCACCAAAACACTGTGTTAAAGTGTCTCTTTGATGGTTTTTTGTACTTTGAATGTTTGTTGTTTAATACTTATTTTTGAAGTTGTTTACTTCATGAATGTAATTTTCAACTTAAGGAAATTTACTTATTTACATACACAAACAACTAAGGAAACCATAGTACAAGAAATAATAAGCAAGAAAATGTTTAGAAATCTGTAATTAATATTAGCACAACAAAAAGTAACAATCAACAATATATCAAGTTGGTATCAGAGCAAGGTTGAATTGCTTGATTTCTTGAGTTTGTGCAATTAGGGTTTTAATGGTTGCAAAATTGTGATACTTACAAGGTTAAAGTTGCAGAAAGGAGAAGGGAAGCTATTGGTTGCAACTCCTGAGGTAATGCCCAAAAGAAGGAGAGCCACAAGGCCACAATCTCCACCACCCAATGTTTCAATTCTAGCTGCACTTGAAACTCCTCAGGTTTTGCCTTCAACTGAGATTGAAGAGGTACAAGCAATACCAGTTTCTGAGCCTAAATTCACAACAATTATGTCTAGAGAAAGAGAGTTTGAAGGTTTTTCTTCAAAAGAGGAAGAACAAAATAAATCTTTCTTCACTTTAAATGAGATGGATAAATTTTTCTATGAAGAGAGGAACGCTAGAATAGTTGGAGAGAGTTCTAAACCTCCACATGAAGAAGGAAGCTCAAAGGATAAAAAAGATGAGAATAAGGATTCAAAAGGGAATGGTGGAAAGCCACCTCCATCTCCACCATCCTAATAATCTCACACAACATCATCTTCCACTACCACCACTGAAACTACCCATACTCATTCAAAAACCCTAAAAGGAAAAAATCCCTTAGTTAAATTGGACATTAAGTTTGAACTTCCCATGTATAATTGAGAGGTGAATGCAGAAAAGTTTGATGGCCTAACCCTAATACAGACCTAGTAGTAAGATAAGGGTATGACAGTCACCTTAGTATGGACTTGAAAGAAAGGGTATGGCCTGATACTGGATTTGATAGTTTGAGGCATACTACATAATTCATAGCCTTCAAGAAGATGACATAAAGATCTAGTTGGCTTCATTGAGGCTAGAATGAGCAACATTAATTTGGTTGGAAGAAAATAATCACAAGGAAATATGAATCCATGGTAAGATGTCCATTACTTGGGTTGAATTTGTTTGTGCAATTAAAAGATAGTTTTATCCTTTAGCCTATATGCAAAAATCCATTATGAGTTGGTAGAATTTTAGGTAGCTCAAAGGCCAAATAGTCCAATATTATACACAGGAGTTTAGGAAGAGGGCTTTGTTTTTAGGTGTAAATTTGAATTCCTAAGATCATTGCTAAAATATATTGGGGGTTTACATTACTATTTGAAACATACTATTCTTATGTTCAATCCAAGCAAATTGGATGAGGTATATGTGCAAGCCACACACCTTGAATCTACAGGAAAGAACATTAAGGAAGAGGGTAGTAAGAGGAATCCATTCAAGGACAAGGAGAAAGAGAAGGGTGGAAAATTGAAGGGAAAGAAATGTAAGTGTGAAGAAAGAAGGGGAGAAAATCACACACAAACATTATTCTAGAGAGGGAGCATGATGAAGCCCATTCCTGGAAATTGCATCCTGAGTTAAGGCCTAAGAAACAAAATAATAAGGGAAAGCAAAAGACAACCTCTACCACACAACATGACCTTGGTTCAGATTCTGGTGATGAGACCAAGATTTTAGCCATGGTCACAAAAGGAAAAGAAATTTTTGCAAGCACTAGTTCATCACATAGTCAAAACAACACTCCAAATGAAAAGTCAAGAATAGAGTTGTTTCATGTAGAGTGATTTCAAATAATACAAAGATTGATGCATTATTTTATAGTGGGTCATAATCAAACTTGATTTTAGAAGACCTAGTTAAAAAAATAAACCTTGAAACTGTACCTCATCATAAGCCATATCAACTGGGTTGGATAGTTAACAATGCAAACTTGCAGGTTACAAGGAAGTATTTATTCAAGTTCAAAATTACTGAAAAGTTAATTGATGAAGTTGAGTTAGATGTAGTTCCACTTAACATCTCAGGAATCATTTTGGGTAGTCCTTATTTGTATGATAGGAAAGAATTATTTTATCATCATGACAACAAGTACTGTTGGAAATAATACTGAGAGGGGGGGTGAATCAGTATTATCAACTTACTAGATGTTTCTTTTCATAATCAAATTTATATACGCTACTTCAGTGAATGGAACTCTCATGTAAACACAATTGTTCTTAAGGAAACTCGCATATATCTAGTGAACTTATGATTTAGTTAACTCATCCTATGTTGATCTTTAATCAGTGCATCAGTGCTTAATTAGCCATTTAAACAGTAACCATGTGCAGTAAGAACAAAATAAGAAATCACACATAAGAAACACACAAGAACACCAAGATTTAAGGTGGAAACCCAATGTGGGAGAAAAACCACCTGCTATTTTCATCTTGGTCTTCTTTTAATATAAGAAAAACATGTTTACAATCTTGTACTAGTGCAGACTCATACCAATATGCAAGAACCCACCTGCACAAGGCTACAACCTTCTCTCATTCTCCAGCTTTGCTATAGGACAAAATGCACGGTGTATGGAGAATGGAGATACCCTCAAAGGTCTTCCCAAGATGTTTGGTAGACTATAAGATTATCTATAGCTGTCATAGGGTTACATGCATGTCCATAAACAATAACTAACTATCAAAGCAAAATAGATTGATTACCTCGAGCCTCTGTGTAGATTTGTTGAAGAGCGAAATGTAGCTAAGTGGAAGTCCCCTGAGCCGGATCTAGATCAAGTCCTGCACATATAAGCGACAAGCATAATCATAGCATACAAACTTGATACTTAATACATGAATACATAAAAAACATCTAGTTACACATAACTAAGCTACTCATGCTAAAAGGTATTGGACAAACAAGTAAATGGATGATAGTACCAACACCACGGAGTAGACAGTACAACTATAGTTCTATATTAATGTCAGAAGAGTGATTACAACCATATGTTGCATCAGCCTTCCCTTACCCCTCCAGCTTCTCTCTCTCTCTCTCCCTTCTTACCAACTTCTTATGCTTAGATTTGAGACTATGCTGAACAATCAAGTAAGCTATCCTTTCAAATGATTTGACCTCCATCACCATACCCTAGTTTTTATTATGTAGCAATTGAGTTAGGGTTGCCATGTTCTTCCATAAGTCTCTTAAGGTAAAAGGAATGATGTTGCCATGTTTTTCATCTCTTTCCCCTTTACCTCCTGTTATCACTCAGGTTGTTCCCTTTGACTCCCAAGGGAATACGGCTGAGGTAACCACAAACCGGTCTTTGGACTGCAGGTCCTAGCCTACCAACAGTCAGAGAGGGCTCTCTCTTCAGGATTTTAACTTTGTTTAAGGGGTGATTTTATGCTAGATATGAGGCACATGGTTTTTATTTGATTTTTATTGATGGGGTGTTTGATTTTATTCAAACTGAGTTGACATCGAAATAGTAAGAAGTTCAAACCATTGGGCATGGAGTCATGTATGTGAACTGAGGTGTGTTTTTTCTCTGGTAGAAGAGGGGAATATGGAGCAGGATAGCCACACATGGCACAATGATTTTATGCTGGAACAAGAGTGAAATGGAAGTTAGGGAACGAGAGGAAATTAAGGATCTCTCATCCAGCCAAAGAGGGAAAGTGGATGAGTGATATCTGGGAGCAATGAAGAATTCCTAGACAACATTCATATGTGAAAGGAACAGCTTAAACAGGTGCAATTAAGAATTCATATTCATCACTGTTTCAAAGGAAAACATGAAAGTTGCAAGAATTGAGCACGGAGGGAATGAAAACCAATTCTGGTCTATTCTTTTTTCCTGCAACTTAGATTATGATATATATTTGATACAACTATGTATAAACTGATAAACAAAGGGAGGGACAACTTATTGAACCATGAGCAAGCACGGGAATTCCATACCAATCTCTTCAGCCATTGAAAGCAAAACCAGCCAGTTCAGATGCAAGTATTCCAGCAATATTTGATTACAGAAGTTCTTAAATATTTATAGTACAGCTCTCAGAATGAGAGATCAACCAAACAACCCACCAACCCTTATTACATTGTTTAGGGTTGTATTTATAGGAAAAATATCTACAACAAAGATCTGCTAGAAGATATTTTTCAGGAAATAAATCCAGCTAACCTAACTTATCTTATAAGTAATGAAAATATCTATCTAATGCTGCGCTGGGGGCAGCTGTTTCAAAATGTGGCTATCTGTCGTCCTCTGGTAGCTCCGCTTGTCCAATCTACAATTGCTACGCCTTTCACTTCTCATCTGCACCTCTTAGTCGGTTATGCTCCTCTTAGGTGACTGTGATTCCCATTTAATTTGTTATGATTAAGTTTTAATGGCCTGTGACTCTGTCCTGGTATGCATTGACTTGGTTTGGGATGGTCTTTAATGCTTTCCCGGCTCTGATATGGTTGATCTGATACTCTCTGCCGCTTCATTGATGCTCTCTGATTGAATCGGGGCTTCTTCCTCTCTCTGATGTGGTAAAAACTGTTAAATTGCCCCTTTTCTGCCCTTTCGCGGCAAAAACAGTCACTGAGAAAAAAGATTCCCCATTTTGGCCTATTTCCCGTAGCGATGCGCGATTAGTGCTAAGCGCTAATCGCGCATCGAAAACTGCCTCAGAATTTGATTCTGGGCCTCCGAAGCCTCAATTTCACTCTTGCGAATTTTCCTTTCGGTGGATGACATCAGTGGTACAATAGATGATGTCATCGGTACAGTGGATGACGTCAGCAATGGGACCCAGTACGGATGATAATGGCAGCAGGGTGATGTGGCAGGGTGACGCAGCAGGGTGACGCAACAGGGCACAACACAATGGCCAGTGAGGTGGCAGCATCGTCATGCGGCAAAGTGGCAACAGGGGAGGGCAGTAAGCGATTTGCGTCGGACCGCTTTTGGTATGGGGGCAGTATCTGTCAGGGGTGGCCCGACACAATGAAAGGCCGCCAAGTGTCCCAGAGTACGACAGTGAAACCGTCGACCATCAGGCACTATTGTGCCATCACGTAAGGGCGCCCGATATGCATGAGGGTCGTCGGATCTAGGAGAGGCGATCCGATGGTGGACGGGAGGGGAAGATGAACGGGTTTTAACTAACAAGCGCATGCGATAAACGTTTGATTATTCATGGCGATGGTGTGTTTTAGACTTTAGGTTTTGAGGGTTAAATGCGTGCTCGGGGTCATGGTTATTCATTGACGAAATATCAATGAAATCCAAAGGTTATGCATGCGCGGGGTGGGGTGTGGTTTGGTTATTTATTTAACCAGAGGTTTAAATAAATCCCAAGGGAAACGAAGGTGGAAGGGCTGATACCGAGGCCCCAAATGGACCTAGTATTTCCCGGACTTTGTTTATTAGGCTATAGTTGCCATGGGGTGGGATATTAAATATTTTTGGGTTTTTTATATAGTTTTCACATAGTAGGGGATAGAGGAAAGACTTGGGGAGCTAAATAATAAAGTCAGGAGTTAGTATGACTTGGTTGAGTGAAAATGTAAGGGGAATGATGAAATTGTGCAAAGATTATTTTTACACAAGAAATGTGGCTTCTTTTCACTAAGCCAATCTCAAATGTAAACTTGGCCTTTAAGCAAAAAGAGAATGAAAGATGGACTCTTGGGCGGATCCGAAGGTCCTTGAGCAGATGTTAGTGAATGAGTTTGGGAAATAAGAAGAGAGGGGAGTTAGAGATGCCTTGCCTGATCTAATCAACATGAGAAAGTGCCACCAAACTGTGATCTGGATAGATATGACACTTGGAAATATGAAATGGCTCACATAGCTTGATTTCTGCAACCACATAACTACTTACCCAGCCTACTTTACCTAGCATTTTTTCTTCTTTTGGTTTGGGTGCATTTGGACTAGCAAACCCAATATTTCAACTTTTTCCTTTATTTACTGTCCTCCTATCTACATCTACACTTATTCCATCCAGGGGATCAGATTAAGCTGTTGAGCACCCTTTCTTCTCTACCTATCTAAGAATCTTCCCAGATTAAGTTGTTTGGACAGATATTGATTATCTATATTCTACAACAAAAAATTGAAACCTAGGGAGACCAAGATTAAGCTATTTGGATCTCCCTTTAACTGAAAATTCTTCAAAAATAGAATAACTCCTCAAAATTTGGAATACAGCAGAGGAATTTAGGCTGGCAGACCCTCATGAACACTTTCTTCAGCCTGAGTATCAAATATGGAACATTGCAGCCTGCAGAGCATGACATATTTAGCATGTAAAATGTCAATCATGAAAAATGAATACCTGCTATGAGCAGGAGACTAACACCTCCTTCACTAGGATTATAAATCCCACAAATAGGTCAAACTTGAGATGTTTCCTTGCTTTTCTGAGTAGATTTAGGAGGGAATATAGAGATATTTATGAGTCAATTCGCTTCTTTTACCTCTAGTTGCTCATTAGGATCCACTATTGTTGTTCCCGAACTAACAATTAGAGTTAGTAGGGTCACTAATGCTCCTTTAGGCTTACAGAGAAGCTTTATAAAACATGTTGTCTGCGTTTAGCCAACTTTAGTGTGAAAAGAAGGCTTGTGATCATGGCCTCTACTTTAGTTATCATGTCTTTCCCCTCTGAGCTTATGAGGGGGTCATTTTTCTTTATAACAGATGCCCCCTAAAGTCTGAGATCAGAGGCTATGACGATGGCCAAAATACTTTACTTAACTATAATTTTCCTTCTTCGACAAAGAGAAAGAGAGGATCAAAGCTTTGGGTGGTGTTAGCTTCCTGCTGCAGCAGGGTATTCATATTTCATGATTGACATTTTTCAGGCCAAATATGTCGTACTTTGCATGCTGCAATGCTCCATATTTTCTTAACAGTCTCTAAACGATGAAGGCTACTTCAAGTCCATTCAATTGCCTTCCAAATTTTGTAAAGTTATCCCAATATCACCAATGTTTTTAGTTAAAGGGAGGTCCAAACAGTTTAATCTTGGTCTCCCTAGGTTTAAATTTCCTGTTTTAGAATGTAGAGAATGAAAATCTGTCCAAACAGTTTAATCTTGGCAGATTCTTAGATAGGTAGAGAAGCAGAGGAGCCCAACAGCTTAATCTGGGCCCTCGGAATAAATAAGGGTAGTATGTAGATAGGAAAGCATTAAATGAAAAAATGAATCATGGGTTTGCAAGTCTAAGTGCACCCAAATCAAAAGAAGAAAAAATGCTAGGTGAGTAGGCTGGGTAGGCAGTGCTGAGGTTGCTGAATACTAATTGCTGATCAGTTCCAGACTTTCAGGTGTCATCTTATTCAGGACACAGTCAGCAAGAAATTCTATGTGAGAAGATCAAAAGAGGTATAACTAATTCCCCTTCTCTGCTTTCCCCAATCATTAACTAACTTCCCCAAAAGAGGTCAAGATCTGCTTGACTCCTCGTAAGTTCAATCATTTTCATAACACTAGCTTGAGTGAAGATCTGCTTCACTCAAAGTTGTTCCATACTTTCCCGAAAGAATGGTCCTACCCCCTTGTAACAGCCTAAGCTCGCCTGAACTTAGCGCTTTCTCACCACCTCCATATTAACCACTAACATTATTATTTAGCTCCCTATATTTCCCCATCCCCCTACTAATATTAAGTAATTTTCCCCTACGTAATATCCCCCCCCTGGTTGAAACATAACCATAAGTACCCTCGGGAATTTCTCTGTTTACCAGAAACTAAGCAAGAACCCTTGACCTCCAAACCATCTCCTAGATACAATGGACTCCTTCCAGAGTATAAAATCCCCCTCATGTGATCGGACCCCTTCCGAAACCTCAAAGTGCCCTTAGCACCCACCTACTTGCTCTTTCTTCCCAATACTTACACTCCGCAGAACCTCAAAGCTAGATCGCATCGCAAGATCGCACTTTTCCCTCCATGCCAGTTATGACCCATCCGGCACCACCCGACGCAATATCGGCGGTCGCAAGCACCAAATGCCCAACTTAAGCACCCTCCATCCCCCGCCGATGCGATATTGCGTTCGCATCAGAGCTAATTCATTGCATTACCTCCTACATCAGCACCTCACCATGTCATTCTATACCAGGGACCCACCACAGCTAACGTCATCTACCGTACAGCCGATGTCATGCTGACATCAGCAGCTAGAAAGCCGAAACTTCGCGCAGGAAGAGAAATCGCACTTCGGAGCTCCAGAACAAGAAACAGAGGCAGTTTTCAATGCGCGATTAGCGCGAAGCGCTAATCACGCATCGCTACAGGAAATAGGCCGTTTCGAGGAATCTTCGGGGAATCTTTTGATTTCTTAGCCCCTTGTGCATCGAAAAGCCCGAAAAGCGCTCGATCGTGCCAAAATGATCCAGTTTAAAGATAGCAGCAGATCAATGACAGAGTTTAAAGTGTATCAGATCAAATCATCAGGAATCAAGCGTGTCAAAGAGTATCAATCGACGGTGGAAGCCATCAATGTAGCGGCAAAGAGTATCAGTTAAAATCTTGAGCAGTGGCCCGAAGCAGGAGAACATTTAATACCTTCCAACAAATTCATAGAAAGAGGGCGAAGCTACTTGAAGCTCTCAAATCATAATTATTGCGCATTCAACTCACACCAGAGAAAAACTGCAATTCCCAAAGCACAATCATTCCAGCAGCACCGCATCTAGCCCCCAAGGGCCACATTATCACCTTTTCGGATTCAGCTACCCCCAGCGTAGCCAAAAGATTTACTTGCATTTAATTCCAGCAACACTTAGATTTTTGAAGAGTTTTTTAACTGACCTTTTTAGGTCGGTTGTAATGATGTCTTTCCAATATTTTTCTTATAAATACCACCCTAAACAATGTTGTGAGGGGTTGGTTGGTTGGTTGTAGTAGTTGGTCAGTTTTCCTTTCCAGCATTTCTCTGAGTAGAGACTCGCACTGTAACTTCCATAACTTCCATAATCAAAGATTGTTGAAATCATGGATTGCGAAACTACTTGATGTCTTCTCTTGGCCAAGGAATGATTACGGAATTCCTGCGTCTCTACATGATCCAATAAGTGTTTCTCTCCTCTATTTACTTTTATGATTTTTTACCACTGCTCCGCCTTCTAAATTGCAGGAAGAAAGAATAGCTTAAGATTTGTTTCATTACACCTTAAGTTCAATTTCTGCATTTCTCGATGTTTTTTTCAGAAATAGTTATGAGCATGTATACTTAAATGATCTTGTTTACGTTGTTTCTTTCACATATGAGTGCATATTTAGGAATTCTTAATTGCTCCTGGATCCCATTCATCCATTTCTCCTCTTCTTCAGCATGATGAAATGATTCTCCTTTGCCTTTCATCCCTGATGTTCATTCCATACTTTCAGCAGACTAATAATTGTATCCTGTGTGGCTATCCCGCTCCGTATCCCCTTGTGACCAAGAAAACGCTCGCAAGCCGCAATCTGTGACTCCATGCCCAATGGTTCGAAACTTATCACAATTTACCTTGCCTCTTTGTTCGAGAATCCTACCTTCCATCCAATCACAAACAACACTCCCTTGAAGCCAGAAAGCTAGCCTAAAATCATCAACAGAGGTTGAATTATAAGGAGAGAGCCCTCTCCGATTGCAGGTGGGCTAGAACCTGCAATCCAAAGATTGGTTTGTGGTTACCTCGGCCATATCCCTATTAGGAGCCTAGGGACAACCTGAGTGATAACATAATGGCGACTCCACTGGGGAACTCAGATAAATTCATTAAACCAGTCTGCAGTACTACAGAGGAAGAAACCGGCTTGTAAAAGCCTCGGTCGACCTGTATCTGCGTTTTCCACTGGGGATTCAAGCGCTTTGTTCATTTTTGTGAACCCCACTGGAGAAGGTGCTCCTGTTCTTCAGAGTTTATCACGCTTAGTCCTGGTCTTTGATGGTGGACAGAGATCAGGCACTTCAAAGTCTAAGCATCCACCTGGCGTCTCCACTTCAATTTCAATCAAAGGCTCGACTGAGGAACGAACCAATCTTTTAGACAAAGTACTCCATGTTCCCAAGTATTAATAGTGTGAGAGAATGACCGAGTTCTGGGAGGATCTCCCATTTGATGAAGCTTTAGATGAATGCAGAAAATTTTTATCAGAGTTTGAGCTTAATGAAGAATTTTTCAGAGCAGTATTGTCAAAAATACCAGGCAGCCAGAATAAACTTTTCCTTGAGTTAGTTGTTGAAAAATATGAGAATGAAATTGAACTCTTGGAAGCTCAGATACAATCGTATAATTTCCGCGACCCTAGGGAGTTTTACCAAAATCTTCTTCCTCCAGTCCACTGGGAAATAGTGTTATCTCCTGAATTACAGTTTGAGTATGACCTGGGTTTCAAGGCAAAGACAGAAGGACTAGCTGCTAGGCTCAGTACCAAAGATGCAACTACTCCATCTGACCGAGAAGACCAGGAATCATGCCGAAGTCTCCCTTCTCCAAGTCAGGAGGAAATATTGTTACCTGCCGACTTGCAGACTCTGTATGATTATATTTTCAAGGCAAAGACAGAAGGACTAGCTGATAGGCTCATTACCGAAGATGCAACTACTCCATCTGACCAAGAAGACCCAGAATCATACCGGAGTCTCCCGTCCCCAACTCAGGGGGAAATACTGCTATCTACTGACTTACAAACTCTGCATGATTCTATTGTCAAGGCAGAGACAGAAGGGTTAGCTGCCAGGCTTACCACCGAGGACGCAGCCGCTCCATCTGATCAAGAAGACCCAGCAGAAGTTCTCTCACATAATGACTTTATTGATCGTATTACAGAATACATGGAACTTCTGCTTGAGCCAAGTTCTTTAACATGCTTTCTTAGTGAAGACCAAATTCATCAACAGCAACCGTTATATGCCACAATTTTGATCATGAGGGCATATACCCGAATGATGCTTGTACGCTCAGAGACCATCAGTCAGCAAGTTCATCTTATCTCTCAGTTTCTTAAGTGGCTGCACTGGTTATTTGATCTCACCTAACGGCAAAGTAAGTGCTGGTTAGGGTAGGTAGGTAGGAGGAATAAGGCAACCGGAGAAAACAATTTTGCAGAAGACAGCAACAACTAAAGACCAATGCGTTCTGACCTGTTGTTCTTGACTTCTCGCAAGGAGAAGCCATCCCCAAGTGGAGCCACTGTTAGCTTCCTGCTGCAGCAGGGTATTCATATTTCATGATTGACTTTTTTCAGGCCAAATATGTCGTACTTTGCATGCTGCAATGCTCCATATTTGCTTAACAGTCTCCAAACGATGAAGGCTACTTCAAGTTCATTCAATTGCCTTCCAAATTTTGTAAAGTTATCCCGGTATCGCTAATGTTTTCAGTTAAAGGGAGGTCCAAACAGTTTAATCTTGGTCTCCCTAGTTTAAATTTCCTATTTTAGAATGTAGAGAATGCAAACCTGTCCAAACAGTTTAATCTTGGCAGATTATTAGATAGGTAGAGAAGCAGAGGAGCCCAACAGCTTAATCTGGGCCCTTGGAAGAAATAAGGGTAGTATGTAGATAGGAAAGCATCAAAAGAAAAAATGAATGATGGGTTTGCAAGTCTAAGTGCACCCAAATCAAAAGAAGAAAAAATGCTAGGTGAGTAGGTTGGGTAGGCAGTGTTGAGGTTGCTGAATACTAATTGCTGATCAGTTCCAGATTTTCAGGTGTCATCTTATTCAGGACACAGTCAGCAAGAAATTCTATGTGAGAAGCTCAAAAGAGGTATAACTAATTCCCCTTCTCTGCTTTCCCCAATCATTAACTAACTTCCCCAAAAGAGGTTAAGATCTGCTTGACTCCTCGTAAGTTCAATCATTTTCATAACACTAGCTTGAGTGAAGATCTGCTTCACTCAAAGTTGTTCCATACTTTCCCGAAAGAATGGTCCTACCCCCTTGTAACAGCCTAAGCTTGCCTGAACTTAGCGCTTTCTCACCACCTCCATATTAACCACTAACATTATTATCTAGCTCCCTATATTTCCCCATCCCCCTACTAATATTAAGCAATTTTCCCCTATGTAATATCCCCCCCCTCGGTTGAAAAATAACCATAAGTACCCACGGGAATTTCTCTGTTTACCAAAACCTAAGCAAGAACCCTTGACCTCCAAACCATCTCCCAGATACAATGGACTCCTTCAAGAGTATAAAATCCCCCTCAGGTGATCGGACCCCTTCCGAAACCTCAAAGTGCCCTTAGCACCCACCTACTTGCTCTTTCTTCCCAATACTTACACTCCACAGAACCTCAAAGCTAGATCGCATCGCAAGATCGCACTTTTCCCTCCATGCCAGTTATGACCCATCCGGCACCACCCGACGCGCTATCGCGATATCGGCGGTCGACGGTCGCAAGCACCAAATGGCCAACTTAAGCACCCTCCATCCCCCACCGATGCGATATTGCAATCGCATCGGAGCTAATTCATCGCATTACCTCCTACATCAGCACCTCACCATGTCATTCTATACCAGGGACCCACCACAACTGACGTCATCCGCCGTACGGCCGACTTCATGCTGATGTTAGCAGCCAAAAAGCCGAAACTTCGCGCAGGAAGAGAAATCACACTTCAGAGCTCCAGAACAAGAAACATAGGCAGTTTTCGATGCGCGATTAGCGCGAAGTGCTAATCACGCATCGCTACAGGAAATAGGCCGTTTCGAGGAATCTTCGGGGAATCTTTTGATTTCTTAGCCCCTTGTGCGCCGAAAAGCCCGAAAATCGCCCGATCGTGCCAAAATGATCCGGTTTAAAGACAGCAGCAGATCAATGACAGAGTTTAAAGTGTATCAGATCAAATCATCAGGCATCAAGCGTGTCAAAGAGTATCATTCGATGGCGGAAGCCATCAATGTAGCGGAAAAGAGTATCAGTGAAAATATTGAGCAGCGGCCCAAAGCAGGAGAACATTTAATACCTTCCAGCAGATTCATAGAAAGAGGGCGAAGCTACTTGAAGCTCTCAAATCATAATTATTGCGCATTCAACTCACACGAGAGCAAAATTGCAATTCCCAAAGCACAATCATTCCAGCAGCACCGCATCTAGCCCCCAAGGGCCACATTATCACCTTTTCGGATTCAGCTGCCCCCAGCGCAGCCAAAAGATTTACTTGCATTTAATTCCAGCAACACTTAGATTTTTGAAGAGTTTTCTAGCAGACCTGTTTAGGTCAGTTGTAATGATGTCTTTCCAATATTTTTCTTATAAATACCACCCTGAACAATGTTGTGAGGGGTTGGTTGGTTGGTAGTAGTAGTTGGTCAGTTTTCCTTTCCAGCATTTCTCCGAGCAGAGACTCGGACTGTAACTGTCATAATTTCCATAATCAAAGATTGTTGAAAGCATGGATTGCGAAACTACTTGATGTCTTCTCTTGGCCAAGGAATGATTACGGAATTCCTGTGTATCTACATGATCCAATAAGTGTTTCTCTCCTCTGTTTACTTTTACGATTTTTTACCACCGCTCCGCCTTCTAAATTGCGGGAAGAAAGAATAGCTTAAGATTTGTTTCATTACACCTTAAGTTCAATTTCTGCATTTCTCGATGTTTTCTTCAGAAATAGTTATGAGCATGTATACTTAAATGATCTTGTTTACACTATTTCTTTCACATATGAGTGCATGTTTAGGAATTCTTAATTGCTCTTGGATCCCATTCATCCATTTCTCCTGTTCTTCAGCATGATGAAATGATTCTCCTTTGCCTTTCATCCCTGATGTTCATTCCATACTTTCAGCAGACTAATAATTGTATCATGTGTGGCTATCCCGCTCTGTATCCCCTTGTGACCAAGAAAACGCTCACAAGCCGCAATCTGTGACTCCATGCCCATTGGTTCGAAACTTATCACACTTGACCTTGCCTCTTTGTTCGAGAATCCTACCTTCCATCCAATCACAAACAACACTCCCTTGAAGCCGGAAAGCTAGCCTAAAATCATCAACAGAGGTTGAATTATAAGGAGAGAGCCCTCTCCGACTGCAGGTGGGCTAGAACCTGCAATCCAAAGATTGGTTTGTGGTTACCTCGGTCGTATCCCTATTAGGAGACTAGGGACAACCTGAGTGATAAAAGGTGGTATGAGAAACCTGATACAACACATATATATAAAACAACTAAAATCATGTCCTGAGTAGGGCATTCCCATGCTCAGTAGCTATGTCAGAGTGATATTCTTATAAAAGAGATATGACGATGTTGGCTGCCGATAAGCACAATGCGTATGCGGTGTCATAATAGGATCATTCTGATGAGCTGTCTCCAAAAAAAATATACATAGCTTGGGAGAGGAAGCAAGGCTGAGTGATGCAAGCCTCTACCCAAGGTCTTGATTTCTGCTTCACCGAATAGCATAGATCGATAGATGTGAATATATGCATTGATGTTGAACATGCATGAAATCATCTGATTACCAGTCAATAATGGAGACCATTAATAGAGGTGAGGAAGGCCACCAATAATGGTGATGGTCTCCAACATGCATAGTACAATCTAATGAGTGTGAAAGATTTTTTTATCATCGAACACCCATAGAATCACTTAACCAGGAGCCAATAATGAGAACCCCTGATCAAACACAACGTGACTTTCCACTAATGACTGCAAGTACCAAGGCACTGAATGTGTTTCTGGGTAGTCTTCCTAGATAAAGTGTTGAAGTCAATAGGAAGATACATATCGAAGGGTAGGCAATAATGTGTCCTACATCAGTCGACATGAAACGGGACAAGAATGATTTGCTTTTTGAGGAATCTTTGAGCATTTGGCCTAAACGATAGAGGGCATGATGAAAGGATATGTTTGATGGGTTGATGGAGGAAACAAAAGGTTAACCCTTGAATAATAGAAGGCACGACAAAGGTTTTAACCATGAAGCACTAGAGTCATGAACACCAAAGAGTGTTAGGATACATATATGCAAGAACATCAGGGTATTTTAAGGCTAAAGCTCATAGGATGGTAGGATTCATATTGAGAGGCCGTCCAAAAGAAGGTTTATCTGATGGAGTGCCATGTTCAAGGGAACAACTGCTGCCAAACCATGCTTTCTAATACTTAATGCAGTTGTATTGTCTACTTTCCCCATCCAATTAGTTTAATGAGTCTAGACAGGTAAACTCGTCGATATTTTCATATTTTAAAAGTCTGAAAAGGATAGCAAAAAGAGTGACTCTATGTCCTATCTGATTAGTTTGATGAGTCCAAACAGGAAAACTCATAAATCTTTTTATGTTTTATGAGTCTAAAAAGGATGGTAAAAAGAGCGACTCTATACCTTGTTTGTTTAGTTTAATGAGTCCAGACGAGACAACTCGATGGTATTTTCATATTTAGAGAGTCTGAAAATATTGTAAAGAATGACTCCGGGGTGGTCCCTTTGTCATAGTTATTCACTAGGTGCAACAAAAGGTTAATGGTATACTTGGATCTGTTACTTTTCCTTGAGTTAATCTATTGAATCCGAATAAAGAGAAACCTATGTTCAATAGATGTTAACCTCATTTTGTGATGAGTATGAGGAGACGGACTAAACTCGTTTTTCGTCGTGAATTTATAATGAGTCGTGTGTCGATAAACTCAGTACCTTCATCAAATTTTAACGAGTCAAACGAAGAAAAATCAAGGTATCTTTCTCATTTTATTGAGCAAGGAAAAGATGTAAAAGAACTGCTCATTCCTTCTTCATAGATTTAACAAGCCCGAAGAAGGGGAAAACTTGGGGATTTTTCGATTTAAGAGTGAGAAATGGTCCCAAAAAATCAAGTGCTCTTATCTTCTTTGTAGTACTTTAACAAGCCCAAAGAAGTAGACTCGAGGTTTTTCGAATTAACGAGCAAGAAAAATACCATAAAAATAATACTTGACCTTCTTTGTGGTAGTTTAACGAGCCCGAAGAAGGAGACTCGAGGACTTTTTGGATTAATGAGCAAGAAAAATACCCTGAAAGGAATGTTGTTGTTGTTATCATAGATGTTTTAACGAGACCAGTGATAAAAAATCAAGAATTTTCAGTTTAATGAGCGTGAAAAGTACCTAAAATAATTCTTGGGTCATCTTTATAAATTTTTAACGAGCCTAAATAAAAGACTTGGGATTTTTTCAGTTTTATGAGTGAGAAAAAAGTGCCTAAAAAGAATGCTCTAACAATCTTTTTCAGTTTAATGAGCCAGAGAAAGAGCAAAAAGAGATGCTTGGACTATCGTTTAACAAGTGCAACGATGAAAAACTCACGGATTTTTTGATTTTAAGAGCGATAAGATATCTCATAAAAGAAAGCACTCACATCTTCTTTGTAGTAGTTTAACAAGCCCAAAGAAGGAGACTCGAGGTTTTTCGAATTAGCAAAAAGAAGAATACCATAAAAATAATGCCCAATATTCTTCATAGTAGTTTAACAAGCCTGAAGAAGGAGACTCAAGGATTTTTTGGATTAATGAGAAAGAAAAATACCATAAAAAGAATGCTCGATCTTCTTCGTGGTAGTTTAATGAGCCTGAAGAAGGAGACTCGAGGATTTTTGGGATTAACGAGCAAGAAAAATAGCATAAAAAGAATGCTCAATCTTTCTTGATCTCATGATTGACAATAGAAGGGTCTATGCCATGCATTTCCTCATAAGACCAAGGGACAACATCACAGAAGTCCTTAAAAGGGTAGGTGAAGCTCACAATTTCCTCAGGATTGTGATTGACTCCAATCTGTATGTTTTCCACGATGCCTGTAGTGATAGAAATATCGATGAGCAATGTCTTTGAAATATTTCCCATGTTTCCTTCTACCTCCAAAGTTTGGATAGTCGTATAGGGTGAGGAAATGATTTCTGGCATCTCAGGTGACAGAATTTGAAGAGGTATCATGTCTGAATCAGATATTCAAACACGAAGGTACGTGTCCTCCCGTGGTCGCTCTTCTAAACTCATGATTTCTCTAATAGCTTTGTCCGTAGGTAGGACTTAAGGGAGTGGATCGAAAGAAGGATCTGTTATGGGAGGGGCAGTGGTACTGTTGGACATGACCAAAGTGATTGGAGACTCGGATGCAGATTGAATGGACTGGTAGGCCAATTCACCTAGTGAAAATGGCAGAAGAGGGAAACAACCCATGTGTCAATGTCTGAAGGGGCCAGGAGGATCTGAGGATCAGTCGGTAAGTGTCAATGTCTAAAGGGGCCGGGAGGATCCAAGGATCGGTCGGTTCGTGAGGAATGGATGAAACCATAAAGACCATCTATGGAACCATAGGCAGAAGAAGAGGGAAACAACTCATCAAGGAAGATCCCTTCAATAGACCAGTAGTGATACTGAAGTAAGAGTCAGGTACACCACCCACTAAGGGTACAGAGCTACTAGGTACCGGGGAGTAATCTAGGGTGAAAAAGGATAGCTTGTCCATTGTGACTATCCTTCCATCTAAGGGAAATAGGATGATATGGAAGACCGAAGACATAATGGCATTCATGGAATAAGTCTAATTGTGGCCCAAAAATAGATTATAGTCAACTTTATGATCCAAAACTTTGATATCCACCATTACCATTTTCCCACTCAAGGTGATGGCGCAGCTAGCTAGGTAACCTTTTGGGATGAAAGTGTGGCCATCAAAAACTCTAAGGGAATTCGATGGCAGGGATAGGGTTGGAGAACCCAAAGCGAGCCAACATGAAGCCAACATGATGCAGGTAGAAGCACCTTTGTCAATGACAGTTCTATGTATACCTTTACCTTTTGAAAAAATTTGCACCTGAAATGAAAGCTGGTGGGAAAGGGGAGGTTTAGACTTTTCAATGTTGAAAATTGCAAGCATGGAATCCTATGGGTCGATACCACCAATAGCCAAAAGCAAAGCTTTCCTTTGTTCTCGACATGTTTTTAATACTTCGAGCACTGACATAGTCGACGGTGCTTGTGCCAT
The DNA here is from genome assembly GCA_000404065.3 of Pinus taeda. Classification (NCBI taxonomy): domain Eukaryota; kingdom Viridiplantae; phylum Streptophyta; class Pinopsida; order Pinales; family Pinaceae; genus Pinus; species Pinus taeda. Next base: position 203,894 of record APFE030741670.1, read on the forward strand.
ATCCTCTACATTGTTGTAGTTCTGGGTGGCACGTGAAGATGTATTATGCATTATGCGTCAAAGTGCCTCCTTAGGGGGGAAAATCACAAGGTCAGCAACCGATATGCAAATCGTTGGGCGGATGTGGGTTTTTACTTGAGGCAGGTTCGTCTGCATGAAAGACAAGAGCTCCATAGGATTTGGCTCTTGTTTCTAGATCTACTGTTTCAAAGGTGTAAATAGTAGAAGATCCTTCACCAGCTGAAGGATGTTGAGAACCACCATTACCCCCTTACGGGGGTTGGGGTTGGTTTGCAATAAGGTGTTGTTGCTACTAAGTAGGGAAAGGATTATTCAAGACAGTGGGTGATCCAGGTGGATGTTGGTGGCCACCCACCTATCCCATTCGGACCCCCGCAACTGTCTCTTTCAATTTTTTAGTTTCCGTAATTGTAGCACAATTTACTAGTTTTAGCAGTTTTTCGGGTCCTGAACTTCCGGAGCCGTTTTGAGGCCCTAAAGGACGTTTTTTGGGAAATCTAGGGGCAACATGGGTCCATGTATTAATATTTCCCTTCCCAAAGTGGTAGTTCTCGGATAGATCTTTCTAACGAGCTATCATACGCGTCAAACGGAGATCATGTGCCAAAGTTATGACCCCGGGAAATTGATGTACCAATTTACCCAAAACAGGGCCCACAATTTGGCGTTTCATCTTCTAGGGTTAGCTTTTGGAATTTGAAGGGTTTTCCATTGTTTCTCAACAATAAATAGGCCTTCGAGCCTCATTGTAACACAGTTCCGAACAGTTCAAAGGCATGTAGCCGCACATCTCTTCTCAGGGATAAGCTACCATCGCCCTAGCTGGTTTATTTCCATTTCTAGTTGTAAGCATATTTCAGTATTTTCCATTAATGAAATGAAGTATTATCTCTGTTGCATCTTTGTGTATATGGTTATCTCTGTAATTTGTTGCGTTCCTGTTTAAATCTAGATCAGTGGTATCAGAGCGGTCTGCTTTTTATCTGTTTTTCTTTGCATGTCCCCAACGAGGTCAGGATATAAGGAGTTAGGGCTTGAACTAGTCGAACCTTTGCAAGACCAGCCTCGCAAATCCCAAAGGCCTCCCATGGTGGGTGAGAAGAAAGACGAGGGGCAGGAGAGCATATCAAAATCTTGCTCGAAGAAGCCCTCGAGCGGCAAAGGAACATGATGATGGATAGCTTTGCGCAGATCCTTCAGCGGCTACATAAAGGTGATGCATCGGCTTCCAACAGCTACTCTGGAAATTCCACGCCTTTTAAGGTACAAGTTAATTTTGAAATCCCCATATTCGAGGGTCAGATAGACGCAGATGCAGTAGATAAATGGTTAAATCTACTAGAAGGGTATTTTTCTGTTCATGAATTTTCAAGTCGGAAAAAGATTGTTTTCGCTCTTCTCAAAGCAGCCCCCCACGTGAAGGACTGGTGGGAAACCTACTGCGAGTAGAAGGATGAAAGTACTGGCTCACTATTTTCAGCCGCACCCACTTGGGATTCATTTCGAGATGCCATCAAGGAGCAGTACTACCTTGTCAAAAGCTATGAGGAAAAATACATCAAATGGACCACACTACGGCAGGTACGAGACCAAGATGTGCCAGAGTGCACAAACATTTTTCATACCCTTCGTACACAGTTGGGTATCAAATATTCTGAGCTGCATCTGGTACTAAAATACCATGGCTGCCTACACAGATACATCCAGGAAGAGATGGAGTTCTTGAACATCTCCTCACTTGGCACAGCATACCGATGCGCTGTCAAAATCGAGCAAAAGTTAAAACAAAAGAAGCGAGACTTTGGATCTGCAAATCTGAAGCCCAAAGGACAAAGCCAAGGCGGGGTGACCCAAGACAACCTGTCAAAGCTGCAAGAAAAGAAAAACACCACGAAGCTGAAGAAGGACACAGGAAAGTGGTGTGAGTTCCACAAGAGTCCCACTCATAACACAAGTGAGTGTCGGACCAAGCAGTCGCTGGTGGCTGAGTTGAAGGCTTCTGAATCAGATACATGTTCTAACCCTGAGCCAGAACCCGGAAAGGGGAATGGCAAAGGGAAGTAGATCATCGATGTGGATCCCAGCGCCACTGTTTCCATCACAAAGATCTAGAAAAATGAGCCCAAAGATCCAGAGGAGGGGGAACGTCTTCTCCACTCACAGATGTGGGTGAAGGGTTTGCCACTGCAATTCATTGTCGACGGTGGCAGCCAAAAGAACCTTATTTCAGCAGAGTTTGTGAAGCGATTGGGCCTACCGACTACACCACACTCGCAGCCGTACAGTATCAGGTGGCTTCACGAAGGACGAGATCTCAAAGTTCGCCAGTAGTGCCGCCTTCCCTACAACATCAAGCCCTTCACAGACGAGGTATTGTGTGATGTTACACTTCTAGATGTTTGTGATGTTCTATTAGGCCAGCCATACTTGTGGAGATGACATGCTTTGTATGAGGCAAGGCCTCATGCTGTCATTATTTCTTTGGATAATTCATTATACAGGATATCGGAGATAGCCCCACCTACCACCACCTCTTTGATTACTGCCAAGAAAGGCAGCAAGCTCATCTCCCAGACTAGGAAAATCATTTTCTTTCTGGTTTGCTCCCAAAGTAAGGGGACGATCGTTGCTACATCCATGACCCCTGCAAAGGGTTCCTCCACACATCAGTAGCAGCAAAGGGATACAGTCATGACAGAACACAGGAACAATTTCTCCTCAGCCATAGGGGTACCACACAAGTTTCAGGTGGGTAACAAAGTTTGGTTGCATCGATAGAAATAACACCTTACCAGAACCTATCAGAAGCTCAGACCACTCCGACAAGGTCCTTACAACAGTACCAAGGCTATGGGGAATAATGCTTTGGAGCACATCATTCCTCCATTCCTTCGCCTGCACCAAGTGTTCAATGTGGACCGTCATCGACCATGGTTCCCACCATTACTGGACACATCAGAGATTGCAGGACAAGTTCAGCAGATGAAGGAACTCAACACAATGGGGACCATTGCTTCCTAAGGGGGGAGGAATGATCCAGGTGGATGTTGGTGGCCACCCACCTATCCCATTTGGATCCCTACAACTGTCTCTTTCAATTTTCAATTTCCGTAATTGTAGCACAATTTACTATTTTTAGCAGTTTTTGTCGGGTCCTGAACTTCTGGAGCCATTTTGAGGCCCTAAATGACGTTTTTTTGGGAAATATGGGGGCATCATGGGTCCATGGACTGATGTTGCCCTTCCCAAAGTGGTATTTCTCGGATAGATCTTTCTAACGAGCTATCATACGTGTCAAACGGAGATCGTGTGCCAAAGTTACGACCCCGGGAAATTGATGTACCAATTTACCCAAAACGGGGCCCACAATTTTGCGTTTCATCTTCTAGGGTTAGGTTTTTGAATGGTAAGGGTTTTCAATTGTTTCTCAACAATAAATAGGCCTTTGAGCCTCATTGTAACACAGTTCCGAACAGTTCAGAGGCATGTAGCCACACATCTCTTCTCAAAGATAAGTTGCCATCGCCCTAGCTAGTTTATTTCCATTTCTGGTTGTAAGCATATTTCAGTATTTTCCATTAATGAAATGAAGTATTATCTCCACTGCATCTTTTTGTATATGGTTATCTCTTTAATTTGTTGCGTTCCTGTTTAAATTCGGATCAGTGGGGGTCCTACCAATATCCCTTTTAGGAATGAAATTTGTGTATTCCTAAAGACAAGGACATAGATATGTCATGTGGTCTTGCACACAGATTTTACAAGGGAATCGAGCGCGTTTATCCTTTCCATTGTCAGGAGGTGAAATAGCCTTTTGCTTTGAGTTTTGCTACTTTGTTGACTTCTCCTCAGAAGGAGCAGTCCTTTTGTTTTTATTCTTGTTCTTACCACCGGGGTTTTGCATAGACTGCATAGAGTTATCGCGCTAGTAGGAAGAGCACTCAATTTGGTAGAGGGGTCCACTTACATCTGGGCAATGTGACCGCTGACTTGTTTTACAACAACGTTAGAGGTTGCGCCGATAATCCCATTGGCATGCACTCCAGGGTGCTGAGTAGCAACAGCATTGGAGTTGCCAGGGGCATTGGGGACTACATTGTAAAGAGTGTTAGACTTTGAACATATCAGATGTAAGGGATGGGCACGATGTATGGATTGGTCTTCTATGACCACACCACCTAAGGTGACATCTTTAGCGATTTGGGGGAGTAAGGACTTGCAGAACCAGTCTGCTAAGAGATAGTATGGGAGGGGGAGCTTTAAGTAACCTCCGCCTATGTCTCCATTCATGTATATGATCAAAGATGTGGGTGGCGGTATCCTAATGTAATAAAGTGGGGAGTTCCATCCCAGTCTCATAGCGGATGGGTAGCTGGAAGTGCTTTAAGAATTCCATCGCTAGAGCATCAAAGGTATTTACTGATGCACATGGTAACTCGATGTACCAATTGGCTACGTTGCCAGTAAGGGTGTGGGGAAAAGACGTAACCAGATAATATCATCCTCCATGGAGTTAGAAACACATTAAAGATGATAGCTGGTGATATGGCTACCCAAATCCTACCCTTGTTTCCCTTCGAACTTGGGTATGTCTGTTAGTATTTTATGCAGGATTGGCGACCAGAGTAAGTTATGATAGATGGGGTCATTTGTAAGTTTGTACAATTGGGGATATCCAACATTTCCAAAAAAGGCAAAGTGTGTGATGCCCCTGACTCAGACCATGGCAATGACATATGACTTGAGGATCCTTGCGGTCCTTCCATCATTTGAGTCCTAATATTATACATAGGTTGTGTGGTATATTAGTTTCCTTGGGGTATGGCATTGTAATGTGGATTTCCATGGGGATTGTGATGTTGGGATAAAGCATTACCCCCAGGATAAGTAATGCCTCCTTGACTCATTTGAGGTTGTGAGTAGGACACCCCCATGGATTGGTTGGGACGTCCTTGAGGATTCCCACTCGCCATAGAACTAACCATATGTCCTTGACTAACATAAGGAGTGCTCATGTTAATCAGTGATTAACCATGCATGCCTGAAAATGGAGGGGGAACTCTTATGTTCCCTATCGGTATATGCATATTGGGAGTGCCCCTAGATACTGAATCTGGGGGTTAGAACTATACAATGGATGCCAACCATTTTTTTGGTTGAAGGGACCTGCGCTAACTATGCTATATTGAGCATTATAAGGAGCATTGTATGTAGCACTTTTTTAAGGTATAGAGTTTGACACTAAGGGTGTGGAGCTCGGCATAGATTGGGTTCCACTCATGGAGGGTGTCATGTGAGTATCTTTACCTAGGACAAATGGGGAATGAGGGTTTTCTATCGACTCTGTGGTGGTGACTGTCGACTAGGGAAGTGGTGGGGGACCAAAAGTGTCCACAAAGGTCCACGACCCTTTAGTCGTCGACGAGATGGATGGAAATGTTCCAATTGAAGACACAGGGGGCCATGTGAATGAAGAGTGGGTCCAACAGATTCGTGATCAGAGGGTTGTAGGGAGGAAGAAATCCTGTAGTGAAGAAATCCTCTGGTAAACTTGAATCGTTGGTTGTCCAAATAGATTTTGTTTGAGATCTTAGAGAGTAATTTCCTGAAGATGGGGAATTCAGTTTACTGGAGCTCAGCGGATCTTCCACAATGAGTGGAGGAAGTCCTAACAATCATCTAGATTGACGAAGAGGGCCGGATGTAGCCACGGTGACCGTTAATTTTTATCAATAAATTTTATCGTGATATTTGTTAAAGTCTCAATGATAAGACTTGGGTGCCTAAGAATTAAAAAATAACAATAAAAAATACACTAAGTGAAATAATCAACAAACAGAGGGAAATGACCCTATTTGATAAGCACCAATTGCTCGAGATGAAACCCATTATCACAATGAATAACAAAGAGGGTTGGCCAAATGTACAATTACAGTTACTCTAGAGCTTCACCTGAACCTCAGATTGAGGGGCCAAGTACTCTCGTGAAGACGACACCCTCCCAAAAAATGAAGATAGAGTAGGTCTATCTGTGTTAGGTACCAAGGTAGCCTGCCCCAATCACCTTGTGTAAGTCCCTAAGAGTATGGCCACTAAGGATACCTCAGATCACAGACACTACCAGGGGGGACATAGTCATAGATAATATGCTATGTGGGCAGGATACCTGAGTCCCCAACTCAGCTCCAAAATCCCTTAAGGGATCCCTAATACACAGAATACCCAAATGAGTTGTAAGCGAAGGTGGGCTACCTTCACTTACAGTCCGATGTTGTCTCATATTTAGCTTCGCTGTGACTGGAGTGGTCCCAGTAATATGAGTGCAGAAGGAATTTTCTCTCTTTTAATGACACTAGTTTTGGTTTCTGACCTTGGGAAGTTTACTCACACTGCCTATCCCAAGATCCTAGCCTAAACTAATGTTTGTTTTCTCTATAAAGAGTTACTGATTGATTTTAGGTAAATTTTATGTGTACTTTTTTAGTGTCTTCGATAGGGATGTTGATGTATGATATGTGGTGGGACTCTAACTCAAAAATCGTGCACAATTCAATTCTTGAAAATATTCAATTCGATGAAATAAGTTGTATTCTACAAGTGAGATCCTTTCATACATTCATATTTGTTCCATGCATGCTCACCATTATAACATATGCATAACCAACATAAATCTTTCCAATGCTTTATAACAACTATTTGAAACCAAAATAAAGCAGATTTTAACCATCTAATCAGAAGAATGAATAAAAAAAATGTTGATTTTTCTTTTATAAAAAGTTTTTAAGAAAGAAAAAACTTATTTCCTAAAAAAATTCTTTTAGGACATAAATCTTGCTAAGAAAGTACAGTTGTAGATCCTTTTTCAGTCCATGAGTAGGTTTCCCATCACTTTGAGTTTACAAAAACTGATACATGTCAAAATTTAGGAGACTAATGCTCTGTAGAGAGACACAAAGCTTTATAAAGCTCTATTTTCTTTGCTAACCTGCGTTACTGTGGGAAAAGGGTTCCAAATAGGGCTTTGGGGATCAGATCCAAGGCTAAACACATGAGGGAACAATGCAGCAAGGTCGTAATGGGCCAGAAAAGGAATGCAGAAGTATGGGGAGCTCTAGAAGGAGGAGGAAACTGAGAACTATCTAGGTGAACTGGGAATTAAATGTATAGTCCCCAGCGGAGTCACCAATTCTACTATAGGATAAAATGCACGATGTATGGAGAATGGAGATACCCTCAAAGTTCTTCCCAGGACCTTTGGAAGACTGCAAGATTATCTGCAGCTCTCACAGAGTTACATGCATGTCCATAAACAATAACTAGCTATCAAAGCAAAACAGATTGATTACCTGAAGCCTCCATGTAGATTTGCTGGAGAGCGCAATGCAGCTAGGTGGAAGTCCCCTGAGGTGGCTCCAGATCAAGTCTATCACATAGAAGAGACAAGCATAATCACAACATACAACCTTGATAACTAATACATGAATATATAAAAAAGATCTAGTTACACATAACTAAGCTACTCATGCTAAAGTTATTGGACAAACAAGTAAATGAATGATTGTACCATCACCATGAAGTAGACACTACAACTACAATTCTATATTAATGTTGGAAGAGTGATTACAACCATCTATTGCATCAGCCTTCCCTTACCCCTCCAACTTCTCTCTCTCTCTCCCTTCTTACCAACTTCTTATGCTTAGATTTGAGACTATGCTAGACAATCAAGTAAGCTATCCTTTCAAATGACCTGACCTCCATCACCATAGTCCTAGATTTGATTATGTAGCAATTAAGTTAGGGTTGCCAAATTCTTCCATGAGTCTCTTAAGGTAAAAGAAATGATGTTGCCATGCTTTTCAGCTCTTTCCCATTTTCCTCCTTCATTAGGATTAGAAATCCCACAAATAGGTTGAACTTGAGATGTTTCCTTGCTTTTCTGAGTAGATTTAGGAGGGAACATAGAGATATTTATGAGTCAATTCACTCCTTTGACCTCTAGATGCTCATTAGGATCCACTAATGTTGTTCCCAAACCAACAACTAGAGTGATTAGGGTCACTAACGCTCCTTTAGGTTTATAGAGAAGCTTTATAAAGCATGTTGTCAATGTTTAGCTAGCGTTAGAGTGGAAACAAGGCTTGTTCTCTTGGTCTTTGCTTCATCTATCTTGTCTTTCCCCTCTAAGCTGATGAGGGGGGTCATTTGGCTGTATAAAAATCTTCTACTTGAAGGGAGCTACAACCCCCTAGCTATTGTACTAGCCAATATGTTTACTAGTATGTAGGCGCCAACCTACATAAGGCTCCAACCTTTACACATTCTCCATCTAAGACTAGAAGGGATCTCCAACCCCCTGGCTCTTAAATTGGTCAATATGTTTACCATTATGTAGGTGCTGACCTACAAATGGATATTACCTTCTCTCTTCCTCTAGGGGCCACATTTCATTAATTTTCAGACTAAATACTATTGGTACACAACAACATAATATATAGGCAACGTTTAATCCAATTTTCATACTGGACCCATCAGTAACATTGAAGCTCAAAATAAATCACCACTACAATACAACCAATCACTGAAAACCCATCATCACTAAAGCAAATCAAAATAAATCAATTTGAACATTTAGACCACTGTCATGAGAACATAGTCACCAGAACACAGAGCAAAACCTAGAACTCTACATCAACAACTAGAACCAACTGCAACTTCAAACATCATATTTCGTAATGTATATGTTGTTTCTAAGTACCAAACCAGCATGTATATGCTCCTTCACCAAGGTGATCTGCAAATACTAACTTAAAACTTTACAGTTGTTCCAGACTTCTGTCATACACAGATCATAACATTTACAGAATAAAACATGCGTTAACAATTAGATTTAGCCCAACCAATATCAAATCATTCAATGACAAGTTATTACAGGTCTCATGATTGTTGAGCACTAGAGAAGGTATGTAATTACCACTTATTTTGTCATCTTTTCCTTAAATTCATAACTTCTTTACATTATGAAATAAGTATATGGTGAAAGATTATGATAAAGTTTAGAAGATTTGTGTGCAACGTAAAATGACTAATAATTACCCTCTTCTTATGCAGAAAAGAAAAAATGGGAGATCGCCATTCCAAAGGAAAAGAAAAGATGAAATTAACTATTGTCCCTTTGACAGGGAACCGCATCCAAATGAGGCAATCTAGATTGGAGCGTATAAGCTAGAAAAAGGAAGAGGAGATACCAAATCGGCGCAAGAGAACAAGAAGATAACTGAGAGCTAACAATATGGCGAATCCTTCACGATCAAAGATCGCTACCTTAACGATTCTCTGTATCATTGATATCTATGCTCGGGTGCTATAAGAAGGGACATCATTGCTAGCCCAATGGATAGACTATTGTTGTTTTTATGAAATTCACTATTGTAACTGAAACTTTGATCATCGACTCTCTTTAAAAGAGTGATTGTTGTAACTCTGTTTTGATGCTTAATATATAAAATCTAGTTGTTGTTCCATCTTTGATTCTAGAGTAATCTTAAGTAGTGCATCCCTACAGGCTAAGGGCCTGGCCCTGGTGGATCACTTGCTCCTGTACCATTATTTTATGTTTCTAAGTCACGTGTGGTTTGATCTCTCTTATTCGCTTTGTTCAGTAATCTATTGTTCTTTATTATTTCATGTATTAGCTATGGTATCTTTCCTTCCTATTTGAATAGTAATGTTATTCTCTGCAACAAGATGTTATGCTATTCATTCTGAACTTATAGCACATTGCCATTCCTTTAATGAACTGATATTATCATATAATATTGTTGTTCCTTCCAAATTTCCATTGTTGTTCATTTACAGAGTAACAATGTTGTGTATTTATAAATCAGTATTATTGTCGATTTATCTACGGTTTACTTCCAAACGTGATTGTTGTTCATTTGAAATTGTTGTTCCACCATGATCACAATTGTTGTTTCTTCATAACCGTGATTAATAACTATTGTACCGAAACTCAAATCACTGTTTCTTTCAATATAGAAGTGTTGTGTGTAATATTTGATTTGGTTTGCTGTGCATTTACATTTGATTCAGGTTGCTCTTCAATATTTCAATACTTCACTTCAGTTTGTTGTTGCATTTCTGTTTACTATTTAAATCATTTCTGAGATAAAGATTGTTGCTTAATTCCTGTAGATTACACTTACTACCTCATTCATTTCTGTAGATTAAAGATTTGTTGTTCAATCTTGTTAAATAGATTAGCTGATGTTCCTTTTTCTGTTATTTGAATTATCATTGCTTTGGTGTGAACAGAACAATCTGAAACTATAGTGAACATTGACTATTGTGTCCAGTTCCTAGGTTGATGATATTTTCTTTGATTGCTTTTCAATTACATCAGTTTACAAAGGGAAGAGTTATTATTACTAAACCCTTGACTGAGGAAGTACTGTAGTTTCTTTATTGAATGATTTAGTTACAAGCATTTCTAGTTCTTTCCATTACATTTAGAAGTTTTCTTTTAGCATTTAGTTACTTTTGCAGAAGCACTACACTACTAGCATTACTCTGAGAAACGACCACCTCAAACTGAGTACACTCTTTGAGATAACAAATTGTACTTGGATTAATAATTAATGTAGGGTAAATAGAGGTGAAAAAGACCATTTTTACTACTCGACATTTTTGACGTCGTTGCTGGGGAGGAGTGTAGCCATTTATTTCATTTAAGATTAGTGTAAGTACTTCCTAGGAGAGAATTGGGTTTTACAAACGGAAGGTAAGAACCTGCGTACGGAGCATGTAACCCTGCTCCCCTACCCGCTTTCCTGTAGATTTGTTGTTGTTTTGGGTAGAAATTAGTATTTGATTTGCATGCATGACTAAGCATAAAAGGCTTGAAAAGAATCCTAAACCATTGCCCAAGCCTAATAAAGCTAAGGGGCTGGTGACCCTTGGCCGATCAACCTTTATAGACGAAATCCTCAAAAAAAGTAGAAACTCGGCCTTCAGTAGGACCTATAAAAGTTGCTTCTAGACAACCTACTAGTTCCCTTCAGGCCATAGGATCACCATCTGTAGCCTTTGCTGAGGTGCATAGCCAAACTGAGGAGCAAGATTTTCAAGAAATTGAGAATTCTAGCCCAAAATCATTACAAAAAGGGAACCTTAGTAATCTCCATGAAGGGGGAGGAGAAACAGGGGAAACTGAAGAACCAAGATCTCCTCTTAGATTAATTCAGCCATTAAGCAACCCAAATAAGGGAAGTGCTGCAAAAATAATTCATAACAAAGTTGAAGAACCTTAAGAGCTAAAATCCCCCCAGACATTAGGAAATCTCATCATCCCAAACAAAGGAAGCGTGTTAAGGCCATCCTTGCTCTGTATAACCAACCTAAGAATACCCTCCTAGAAATCTCAGAAGGTTATTGGCACATATTTGACCAAATGGCCCAGAACCAGCCAAACACTCAAACCTCCATAGTGCAATAACCCATTGTATATATTTCAGTCAATGCAACTATGAAGGCAATTCCTCTCCAGTATATCCTTACATTTCATGGCCTAACATCAGAAGACCCAGATGCATTTTTGTTTGAATTCGATGTGCTATTTAGAGGATATGATTATACCACCGATCCCCAAAAGCTGAAACTATTTCCCTCCACATTAAAAGGAGTTGCCTTACGATGGTTTATGGGGTTGGGTGGAGGTGCTATAAATGATTGGGAATAGATGAAAGGTGCTTTCCTGAAGAAATATCAAGATTATTGTAGGTCCAGAGAATTAAAAGATGAAATATTTCAGCTGTTAGCTAGACCTAATGAAACACTAGAGGAATATGTTGAACATTTTCAGTATAATCTTCAAAGATCTCCTTATGCATGATTACCCTTACCTGATAATGTATTAAAAACAACATTAATTAAAGGTACGAAGGAACAATGGATTGAAACATTGAATATTATGGGAAAATGAGACATTTATCAAGAAGATTTTGCTAACATTATTGATTTATGTATCAGGAGTTCACGAGGAAGCACAAGGTTAAAACCAGCAGAACATGATAGGTTTACAAGGGACAACAAGATCCTGGAGGAGGAGTAACTAATGTGGAAATTGAAAATTTATTAGAAAATTTCAAAACTGATATATTGGGGACTTTGGTTACACAACTCGATATTATGAAAGTCAAATAGAAATAAGTAGTGGCAGAGAAAAATCTAACAATATTCTATCCCAGATGCAGAAAGAAACATAGCCACAAAGAGTGCCCATTAGATGCAGTTCAAGCTTGCGCCATTTGTACAAAAGACCACTCTACAGAAAGTTGTCCCTCACTTCCTAGTTTGAAAGTAGTATACAAAGAAGTAGAAGAAGAACCAGAACCAGCGTACCTACTTAATAAGCACAGTCAATGGTAGCTGTGACAATCAGGTATGTTCCCTGATCCAAATTCTTCTTTCCAACCTTCACAATATCATGCTCAGCAATATAATATAATGTGGAAAATTCAACCTCCCTTCTCAAATTGGTCACAACAACTATTTCCTTCACCATCGCCATGGCCGAATCAAGAAAGCCAATCTAATTAGCCAAATTTTCCCTATGCCCCACCATATTGGCAAAACAATGCGTATCCAGCACAATGGTCCCCTCCTACTTCGCAGAGCCAAGCTTGGCATACAAACTAGCAAAGACTGATGAATCAACCAGGAGGAACCATTCCGTTCCCTCAACCTACACTGCCAGCACTACAACAAAACCCCCAGTCCAACTTAAGACCGCAACTCCCAGTCCAACCCAACCCAAACCCAAATAACATACTAGTTCAATCGATTCAAATAATTGAAACACCAGAGCCAAAAACCAATCTAAGGGAGTGAAATGACCTTCAATTAAGGTTTGGGCACACTATAGAGACTGAGGGAGATAAAAATGTTCAAGTCGAAAATCAGTTACCTCTAGAACAACCATTACAAGAAGAAGATGTGGCTAGAAAAAAGAATCATGACTAAGCAACCACATCTTCTCCCCGATTCCCAAAACGATTAATTATACCACGACCTATAAAACATCGTGATTTTGATATTATGGGATAACTTAAGAACCTATACATAAAAATCCCACTCCTCCAAGCCATCCAAGACATCCCAATATATGCAAAGACCGTCAAAGAGCTATGTATAAAAAAACCAAGGAGGAGAATAACAAATAACCCAACAATCCAAGTAGTCGGCACCTTATCTGACCTGTTATTGGGTAGAGAAGCACCTGTCAAATATGAAGACCTAGGAAATTCAATAGTGATAGTACAAATCAATGGAAAAACCTTTTCAAATGCCTTAGTTGATTTAGGGGCTGTGATTAATATCTTAACAACCGCCACTTGTCAAAAACTAGGCATTACATCAGTAGAACCAACCTCCACTTTATTAGAACTGGCTGACTGATTAGTGGTTAGGCCGGAAGGCACACTACATGATGTCATGGTATTCGTTGATTCCTGGGAACATCTTACTGACTTTCTGATAATAAACCCCAAAAACCGACTTGATGGACACCCATTAATTTTAGGCAGACCTTAGCTTGCAATCACTGATACTTACATTGGTGTCAACAAGGCAGTATGACCATAACTAGAGGGAGTAATATTAAGAATCTAGCCTTATACCCTCCAGCCCAGCCAAGTGCCACAATAATAAAAACTAACAAACATCCTATATCATACCTTACCGAAAATATTAGATCCCCATTAAATATAGATGATTCCCTCGATTTCAAAGATCAAATAGAGGATGATGTTATTAACAACTTTATTAACCAAGCTAAAGCCAGATCCCACATACAATGTCACATGATAGAGGCAGCATTTGATAATGAATTGGAAGAAGATCCTCTCAAAGACACTCATGATCAAACAATACCTGCTACCTCTATTTCAAATAGCAAAACTTTATAGATTGAGCCAGGAAAAACTTTAAACATTAATAGTAACCTGAGTCCTGAGCAAGAAGAGAAATTGATCCAAACACTGAGAAAATACAATGAAGCATTTGCATGGGATTATCCAAATATGAAGGGAATCGACCCCTAGTTATGCACACACCACATATATACAGAAAAGGATGCAATACCTGTTTGCCAACCCCAAAGAAGACTTAACCCTGACCTAAAAGAAATTTTGAAAGCTGAACTACAAAAACTTTTAGATGTAAACTTCATTTATCCTATCTCCGATAGCAAATGGGTCTCTCCACTTGTAGTGGTGCCAAAGAAGAATGGAAAGTGGAGGATTTGTGTAGATTACAGAGAATTAAATAAAGAAACCCAGAAAGACCACTTTCCCCTTCCATTCATTAACCAGGTATTAGATACATTAGTAGGAAAGAAATTCTTTTTTTTCTTGGATGGCTTCAGTGGATACAATCAGATTTAGATTACCCCTGAAGATCAAGACAAAAATACTTTTACCTGTCCTTGGGGAACATTTTCCTATAGATTATTACCCTTTGGCCTATGCAATGCCCCTACCACATTTCAAAGAGCTATCCTCAACATATTTTAAAATTTAATAAATGAAGGCCTCGAAGTATACATGGATGATTTCACACCATACAGAGATGATTTTGACCTAGCACTAGACACATTGGAAAAGGTGCTGCAACAATGTATCACTACCAGGCTCTGCCTAAGCCATGAGAAATGCTATATGATGATTATTGAAGGACTCATCCTAGGTCATTATATCTCGACAGTTGGAATACAGGTAGATCCAGCTAAAATTCAAATAATTTTGTTAATAACTACTACCTACCACACAGACAGAGATACACAATTTTCTTGGATTTTCTGGTTATTATAAGATATTTATAGAACATTTTTCTCACATTGTTACACCTCTATACGCACTAACAGGGAATGTTGAATTTGTTTGGATAGATAAATGTGACCGTGATTTTGGGGATCTGAAAAGCTTGTGTTAACAACACCAGTATTCAGAGGTCCAAATTGGGACCTGCCATTTCAAATATCATCAGATGCTTCAGACACAGCTATTGGAGTAGTCCTTGGGTAGGAAGAAGAAAAAAAACCATATGCAATCTATTATATTAGCAAGAATTTGTCTCCTGCTGAGTTGAACTATATGGTTACTAAAAAAGAATTTTTAGCTGTAATACATGTTGTAAATAAATTTAGGCATTACATCACTGGTATCCTGTTGTTTTATATACAGATCACTCTGCCATAAAACATTTAGAAAATAAACCAATTACAAATGGTAGAGTAACAAGATGGGTGATTTTATTGCAGGAATTCGACATCACAATAAAAGACCAACCTGGAAAAGAAAAACTTGTCGCTGACTTTCTCTCACGAATGCCCAAACCAGTGGACGCAACAAGCAATCGAAAATCAATTTCTAGATGAACATTTGTTCGTGGTTACTGTCAAAACACCTTGATATGGTGATGTTGCGAATTATTTAGTAGCAGGAAAATTACCAAAACATCTAACTCCTAATGAACGAAAGCAGATTATCCAGCGGATTACCCGATTTTCTTGGATTTGGGGCTACTTATTTCATACAGGAGCAGATATGCACATCAGAATATGCATCCGTGAAGATGAAATTTTTGACATTCTAAAAGCCTTTCACAACGGACCATGTGGTGGACATTTTGCAGATCGACGAACTGGTCACAAAGTTCTGCAAATAGGGTATTACTAGCCCATAATCTTCAAAGATGCAAAGAAATTTGTTCAAGCCTGTGACAGTTGCCAAAGAGCAGGACGCCTTGGATAGTCCGACGAAATGCCTTTGAACCCACAGTTAGTCATTGAACCATTTGAGCATTGGGTGATCAATTTTTTTTGTGCAATCAATCCATTATCAAACCAGAAAACATATGTTTTGGTAGCAACGGAATATGTCACCAAATGGGTTGAAGCAGAGGCATTGCCAAGAGCTACAAAGGATTCTGTCATTCAGTTCATGTTCCACATATTTGTGTGATATGGCCTCCCAAGAGACATAATCATGGATGGAGGACCACAGTTTGCTGGTAATAAAATTGTTGCAACACTAAAAAACTATCATATTCAGCATAAAATTACCTCTCCTTACCACCCACAGGAAAATGGCCAAGTAGAAAGCACGAATAAAGTAATATATGTAATACTGACAAAACCCATTGCATCACACAGATGTTATTGGGATACAAGATTGTCGGAAGCCTTGTGGGCATACAGAACAACATGGAGAAACACTATTGGTTATTCACCATATCAGCTAGTATTTGGAAAGGAACCCATCTTTCTAATAGAATTCGAAATACAGACCTTGAGAACAGCACAAGAAGTCTATCTAGATTTAAACGAGGCCCAGATAAATAGACTACAACAGATTAACAAGCTAGATGAAATCAGGCTCTCTGCTCTTCAACAAACCGCATTGATCCAACAACAAAGGGCCAAATGGTATGACGCCCTCATCAAAAATAAAGTCTTTGGCGAAGGAGATTGCGTGCTCCTATACGATTCCAGGTTTCAGGATTTTCCAGGGAAACTCCAGACTCACTAGCTGGGACCATACGAAATCCAGAAGGTACACGATAATGGAACCATTACTCTAACCACTATTGATGAATCTAGATACACCTTTAAGGTAAACGACCACTGAGTTCGACTATAACGCAAACCACTTACTTGGGAATCCTTCTACCAACAACTCTGGGAAGACTCCGACATGCAAACCCTAGATGAGGAAAAGAACTCTTCCTCACCTTTTGTTCATTAAGTGATTTGATTGCTTTTAAATTTTGTACATAATTCTGTTGTTTGTGTAAATTACTTTCTGTACAGATTTATGCATTTCCGCAACTTTTGCATTTTTCTGTTTCTTTCGGATGGAACAACATTTTCACCATTCTGTTGTTCATTTTCGAAGGAACAACACTTTTACATTTTACTGTTCCTTTTTGAAGGAACAACAGCTCCACCATTTTGTTGTTCCTTTTCGAAGGAACAACACTTTTGCATTCTGTTGTTCCTTTCCAAAGGAACAACATTTCCGCCATTTGTTGTTCCTTTCCGAAGGAACAACCTTTTTACATTCTGCTATTCCTTTATGAAGGAATAGCATTTCAATCATTTTGTTGTTCCTTTCTGAAGGAACAACACTTTCACGGTTTGCTATTCCTCTCCGAAGGAACAACACTTTTACATCTTGCTATTCCTTTCTGAAGGAACAACATTTCTGCATATTTGTTGTTCCTTTCTGAAGAAACAACACTTTTGCCTTTCTGTTTTTCCTTTCTGAAGAGACAACACTTTTACGTTTTTTTGTTCCTTTCCGAAGGAACAACACTTCTACATTTTTGTTGTTCCTTTCCGAAGGAACAACACTTTCGTTTTCTACTGTTCCTTTCTGAAGGAACAACACTTTCATTTTCTATTGTTCCTTTCCGAAGGAACAACACTTCCATTTTTCTGTTGTTCCCTTCCTAAGGAACAACATTTTCACAATTTTTTTTTGCATTTGTTTTCTTTGCTATTACAATTAAGGGACAACTGTTGTTCCTCTCAATGAATAGCAGTTTCGAGCATGTTTTTCTTTTTTCTTGCGATTTTGTGTAAAATATCTATTCTATCTTGAGAACAACATTTTTAGAGTGCATTTTCTTCTTTGTGTGTTTTACTATTTAGACCATTTTTGTGAGTCATGGTCATTTAAAGCACAATTATACATTTATGCAACGAATACAAAAAATAGAGGATACTAAAATCAACAAATTACATTAAAAACATTATCTTTAGAAGAAATTGCTTTGAATTGATAATAGAAAAGAGGAAAGGACACAACTATTGATCTCCTTGTTATCATTATTTTACTAATACCAATATGATTGATTATTTTTATCATGATGGTTCTTCCTAAATCCCCATAATTCTCTTTGATCATTATTATTGAATAAGAATAAGGGTATATTTTTCTCTATTGAGATGTCAAGACTTCTTTCACCATCCCTACTCTTAGGGAGTGTTGAACCACCCTCTGTATATAAATAGGAAAAGTGCTATATAAAAGGAAAAAAGAAAAATGTTTATATGATTGCTAACATGATTTGTCAGATAAAGGATAGGGGTCTCATCAAGAGTCGACCTACCATGATCATAAGGAAGAAAGTGAAGTGGCATTCCCACTATGGCCACCACACCAGGGATATGATCTAAGAGGCACATTAGAAAATAAAAAGTCCTTAGAATAGGCGGTCTCATCACAAGCTGGCCTACCCACCTTTCACTCCTTCCTGGTGAATGGCATTGTGATTCATCTAGTTACCAAGCCATCATAACGACCTCCATTCTGACATTACACAACGTTTTCCTAGGCATACACAAAGGATTATGGTTCCAAGGGTGAAATAAACAACTCTATCAAAGGTTATGGACACCTGTGGGCAACAGAGCTCCGTTGATGGTATTGAAGCCATATTTCTTATACAATAATAGTAATTATAAAACCCTTCTTATTATATCTTTATAATTGGTTCAAATGAGATTATGTATATAACCCTTACGAACCTTTGATACACGAAAATTAATTACAAATCAATTATGAAAGTAAAAGTCAATAATGACCGCATAAGACCTTTTATGCATGTTAGCTCTCCCATCCTCCAATTATCTCATCATATCATGACATTTCCTTATTTATTAAGCAATTCTATTATATGCCTTGATTTCGGAAATCCACTCGTTGTTGTAAACATGGCATTTCTGTAGGTTTTAACCCCGTACAAAAATTACCTGCATATGAATTCTAAATCAGAAAAAGTTAAACAATGCGAGATCATAACACATAAAACACATATACACAGAGATTTCCCACTGGATTCCAAAACTAGGACTACCAACTTGATTTTTCATTATGTTCCTTTCAATGTTACAATACATATTTATACATGCCGAAGCATCCAATACCATGGACCGAAAAACCATCACGTCCAAAACCATGGACCGAAAACTATCGCGTCCAAAAAACATGTGCGAAAATCATGCACAAAACCATAGGTGGGTCTGCCCAACCTAACATAGGGTCCAAAACAAAAAATTTCAGGGGTGCTGCCCCGGACCCCATAAAGTGGGGTTACGGGTACCCCTCAAACCCCCTGTTAACTATGTGGAAAGAACATAACACAATCCAACAATATCCCACTTGTTGTTTTCTTTCACAGGGGGCCACAGGAGAGCTTAGTCATTTTTCCAACCCTGAAACACCCATTGTTTCTCTACACCAAGAGAACTTCTCAGAGCTAACAGATTTTGTTAATGCATCTACAGTATTCTTCAAAGTGTCCACCTTTACCAGCAACACCTTTTTGTCTTCTATCATATCCCTCACAAAGTGATACTGAACATCAATGTGCTTTGTCTTTGATGATAAGTAGGGTTCTTTGCCAAGAAAATTGCACTTTGGTTGTCACAGTCTATCTTTACAGCTCCCTGTACTAACCCCATACTTGAACACAATCTCTGCAACCAAACTGCTTCCTTGCTTACATGAGTGGCTGCCATGTATTCTGCATTTGTAGTTGATAGTGCCACTACATATTGTTTCTTACTCATCCAACTGACTGCACCTCCAAATAGGTTAAACACATACCCACTTGTAGATATTCTCTGATCCAGATCTCCAACCCAGTCTACATCAACAAAACCACGAATATCCAACACTCTGTCTAATCTTGGTCTTCCTTGGTAGCACAAACCATAATCACTAGTGCCACGCAAATACCTGAAAACCCGCTTCACTATTGTCTAGTGATCCTTCCCTGGTTTTGACATAAACCTACTCAATACTCCCACTACACGTGCAATGTCTGGTCTAGTACAAACCATTGCATACATCAAGCTACCGACTGCACTTGCATATGGAACATGGGACATGTCCTCTTCCTCTTCTTGTGTCTTGGGACACTGTTCAGCAGATAACTCACACCTACAGGAATAGGAACCTTCACCGATTTACTATCCTGCATATTAAACCTCTGCAATATTGTCTCGACATACTTCCTCTGGTTTAACCAGAGCTTCCTCTTTGCCCGATCTCTTTTAATTTCCATGCCCAAAATATAGTTTGCAGCACCGAGATCTTTCATGTCGAATTTGGAGGACAATTGGGTCTTCAACCTGGATAATTTCTTTGTCATTTCCAACCAGCAACATATCATCCACATACAAGACCAGATAAATAACACGGTCACCAATTAATTTAAAATACACACAGTGACCTGCTTTGCTTCTGGTGAAGCCAAGTCCCCGTATAAATGTATCAAATTTATGATACCACATCCTTGGTGACTGTTTAACCCATACA
>APFE030741678.1:0-13482 GCA_000404065.3 Pinus taeda
GATTACAATACAGTACCCTTTTGAACCCTGTGACTTAGATTACAATACAGTACCCTTTTCAACCCTGTAACTTAGATTACAATACAGTACCCTTATCACACGCGTATGGGGAGCAGCGTAAATTCGAGCTGGGTCTCATAGGTATGCTCTACAAAGTGATATGTAGTTCAAGGAACATTGCTCGGTAGAAATGATTACTTTCTATGCACTGCACTTTACCCATTATTTTATTTTTTGGTGCCTGTGTTGGTCATGGCCGTGGTAGTAACTAAATCATTGCTTCACGGAAGATAAAAACTTAGGTAGTTGATATTCCTTATTCATCTAAGACACTCGTTGTCGTTGTCGTTGTGAGCCGAAATAAATAAAGTGAAACCAAATATTATTGTAAAATAAAATGTGTTACATATCACTCGAACTCATGTAATGAATTAATCGATGTAAATTATGAATATTCATGTTCAATTTAGTTTCAATTTTTTTAGTAGTTTTTTTAAAAATACGTTAATTATTCTCATTACTCTTGTACGAGGAGTTGGCTGTAATTAAAGAGTAACTTAATTTAGCATTGAGTCAAATCTACTTAAGTTATAGTCAAATTTAATATGTGGTTGTATGTCAAGTTATTTTAGACAAGTAGCTAATTAGAAAAGTTAAATATTCTTCACCACTTTCATTGTAATAATCAAATTTTGAATAATCAATAAAAGAATCACAGCTATTGTGATTTGTATATGAAATTTGTGTTTCGGCTCTTTTCTACACATTGATATAAAAGCTAAAAACGATCACAAAATCCGTGGAACCAGTAAAACTATTGAAAAAAGATTTATAATTTTTTCACTTTGCAAAATTATCAAATAATTTATACGCTGCAAACTCGTGAGATAATTAAAAAAATTTGGGCTCAACACTCCTTCCCTTGTCATAACAATTTGGGCTCAACAATCCTTGTCATAACCTCAACGCTCCTTCCCTTGTCATAACAATTTGGGTTCAACGCTCCTTCCCTTGTCATAACCTAAACGCTCCTTCCCTTCTGTCATAACCTGCATTGAATGAAGCAAACTTACGATTGTTTGATTTTTTGCGCTGGTACTACCTGTCGAAAGGTGCGGTGGTCGATTATTTTGGCTGAGGTCAAACTACAAATTCCCTTCTTTCATAACCTGCGTTGAAGGAAGCAAACTTAGGGGATTGTTTGATTTTTTGCGCTGGTCCTACCTGTAGAAAGGTGCGGTGGTGGATTATTTTAACTAAGGTCAAACTATAAATCCCGTCAAAAGCAAAACGTAAAAAAAGCCGTGAACCATTAATACGTTAAAAGGTTGTTTGACTTTTTATTTAAACGTCACACGTAGAAGGAGAGGGGTTTAATAAAAGTGTTTTTTTTGTATTGGTGAAATGTTTTTTATTAAAGGTTTTTAAAGACTTGTAAGAGTGTTTTATGAAAGTTTTTTTTTTTTTTTTTTTTAAGGCTTTGTGAGGCTTTTTGTAAAGGTTTTGTTTTATTTTTTTGTTTTTTGGGAGATTTTTTTATTATAAAAGGGATTTTTATAAAGGTTTTTAAATAAAAAGTTATTGAAAGATGCTTTGCAAAGCTAAAAAGATTATTATTCAAAGATAAAGTTTTTTTTTTCTGAAAGGTGTTTTTCTCAAATTTTTAGCCTTAGTTTCCATTGTTTACATGGAAGGATTACGATGTGTGGGCCATTAAGATGGCGACCACGTTGTAGGCTCATGATGTTTGAAATTATGTCTAGTTTGGGTTCTCAGAAGCTAAGGATGAAGTAGAAGAACGAGCTCTAACTAATGCAGAGAGAGATCTATGGAAAAAAAGATTAAAAGAAGAATGCACAAGCATTGCAGCGTGTCTAGCAAGGAGTGGACCGAGAAGTGTTTTAGAAAATTATGATCACGTCGTCAACAAAGGAAGCATGGGATACCTTAGCGACAAGATATAAAGGTATGACCAAAGTCAATATTGTTAAGTTACAGAATGCTATGAGAGATTTTGAAAGTCTACAAATGAAGGGGACAAATAACATCGATTCTTTTATGAATCAGGTCATGACTGTCATAAATCAGTTAAAAATTTATGGTGAGGAAATTAAACATCAAACAATGGTTGAGAAGGTCCTTATAGCTTTGTCCACCAAATTTGATGTTGTGGTAGCAACCATAGAAGAAGCCAAGGATTTGACATCATTGACAGTTGATGAGTTGATGGGATCACTTCTATCACATGAGTCAAGGATAGACAAAAATAAGGATTCCACTTTAGAAACCACTTTCAAAAGTTAGGCTTCTATTTCAAGAGACAGAGGTCGAGTCAAAAATAGATCAAGAGGCGGAGGACGAGGCAGAAGACATGGTGGTCAGAGAGATGGTCAAAAAGAGCATGAACATGGAAGTGGAAGCATCAAAAGAAGCTTCAACAACAATCAAAGAGTTGAAAAATCAAAGGTAAGATGTTATTATTGCAATAAATTTGGTCACTATTCTTGTTATTATAGAAAAAGGATAACTGATCAAGGGAACAAGAGAGCTAATGTCACTACAAAGAGTACTAACTCTACGTTCCTAGCTTGCCATACCATGCATGAACCTTATGATAATATGTGGCTATTAGATAATGGTTGCAATAACCACATGATAGGCAACAAGAATTTGGTTGGGAATTCAGATCAATTTGTGAAGACAGAGATAAAGTTAGGGACTAACAAGATTGTGGATGTAGATTGCAAAGGAGTGGTCAACATTCTTACCAAGCAAGGGGAGCCGAAGACAAACTTAGAGGTATATTATGTCCCTGGTCTCAAACATAATTTGATAGGTGTTGGTCAATTGACACAGAAAGGATACAAGGTTATCTTTCAAGGATAAGAGTGTGTTATATATGACAAGTCCCCAAGCAATCAACTGATAGAAAAGGTGAAGATAACAAGGAACATACTCTTTCATGTAGTCATGAATTACAGTGATCAGGTCAGTTCTTTTACAGTGTCATGTTCTAATGATTATTGGTTATGACACTTTCGGTTTGGACACTTGCACTTTTTTGGTTTAAAATTGTTGTAGCAGAAACAAATGGTCAGAGGATTACCTCCCATCAAAGAACCTGCTAGTACTTGTGAGTGTTGCATTTTGAGAAAGAAACACCGTGAAAGTTTTCGAAAGGGAGTTGAATACAGAGCAAAAAAACCTTTAGAGCTAGTGCATACAAACTTGCATGGACCTATAAGGACACAGTCGATTGGTGGAAGTTAATACTTCCTCACTTTCATTCATGAATATAATAAAAATACTTGGGTTTACTTCTTGAAGCAGAACTCTAAAACTTTTGCAAATTTCAAAGTGTTCAAAGCATTAACAGAGAACCAAAGTGATCGACAAATCAAGGTATTGAGGTCAAATCATGCTGGAGAATATGACTCAAAGGCATTCCATGATTACTGCAAACAACATGGAATTGGAAGACAATTTAAAACCAGGTACACACCGCAGCAAAATGGTGTAGCAGAGAAAACAACATAATCATTATGAATATGGCAAGGAGCATGTTGAAAGGAAGAAACTTGTCTAATGAGTATTATGTAGAAGAAGTTGCATGTGTTGTTTCTATGATAAACAGATCTCTTACAAATAGTGTGATGAACAAAGTACCAAAAGATACATGGTCAGGTATGTCTTGCAACATATCTCATCTCATAGTATTTGGATGTGTAGCTCATGCACATGTGTCTAAGGAGCGAAGAGGCAAATTGGATGATAAAAGTGAAAAATGCATATTTACTGGTTATAGTGAGCAATCAAAAACCTACAAATTGTATAACTGTGTCACAAAGAAGACCATAAGTAACTGAGATGTTGTTTTCAAATAACAAGAGTCGTGGAATGGTAGGATAGACAAAACAATTGATGCACAAGTACCACTGATGGAAGAAGATGATGTAGCAAACAAGAAGCAGCAGGGATCAAAAGAACAAACACCAAACAAATTCACACCAGTAAGGACTCCAAGATTTTCTGAGCAGCATGGACCTTCAAGCAGATCAAAAGATCAAGATTCTCCTAGCAATCAATCAGGTGATGAATCAAGAAATGGTAAGAGAAATATGAGAAGTCTTAAAGATATTTATGGTGCTTCGGATGTTAGTTAAAACTTTGCGTTGTTTTCAATCCAACCTTCTTCGTTTGAAGAAGAACTCGGAGATGAAAATTGGGTGCAAGCCATGGATGAAGAAATTGAAGCTATTGAAAAGAATAATACATGGGATTTGGTTGATTTGCCAAAGGATAAAAATCTCATTGGTGTAAAATGCATGTACAAGACAAATTTGAATGAGAAAGCTGAAATTGACATATTTAAATAAAGATTTGTAGCAAAAGGGTTCTTGCAATAGCTGAGAATAGACTTTGGAGAAACATTTCTTCCTGTAGTCATATTGGATATTGTAAGGGTAGTTCTATCTATAGTAGCTCAGAACAAGTGGAAAGTATATCAGATGGATGTGAAATTAGCCTTCTTGAATGGAATTCTAGAAGAAGAAATTTATGTGCAACAACCTATAGGTTATGAAGTTGAAGGTAAAGAAGATAAATTTTACAGGTTGAAAAAAGTGCTATATGGACTCAAGCAAGTGCCTAGAGCTTGGTATGATAGAGTTTACAACTACATGATCAAGAATTGATTCTGCAGAAGTAGCATTGATCCTACCTTATACACAAAGGTAAATGATCATGGACATATTTTGATTGTTTTCTTATATGTTGATGACATGATTTATAAAGGTCATTTTGAATTGGATGAATTTAAAGAAACCACGAAGAAATAATTTGAGATGGTAGATCTTGGTCTCATGAAATATTTTCTTGGCATAGAAGTTGAGAAATTTGAAAACATATTTTTTATTTGTCAAAATAAATATGCTAGATATTTTTTTAAAAGATTCAGGATGGAGAATTACAAACATGTTCCTACACCAGTTGCAATCGGTAAAAATTTAAGCAAGGATGATGAAGGATCAAATGTCAATCCAACTCTATTCAAAAGATTGGTTGGTAGCCCCATGTATCTCACAACTACAAGACTGGATATTATGCAAGGAGTGAGTTTTATTTCCATATTTATGGAGACTCCAAAATATACACATTGGAGTGTAGGAAAAATAATTAAGATATACATAGCAGGAACTGGAGAATGTGGCATAGTGTATGCAAGCACAGAAAAGAAGGATTTGATTGGATACATCGACCGTGATTTTGCAGGTAGCTTGCATGATAGGAAGAACACTTTTGGCTATGTATTCCATCTTGGTTCAGGTGTGATTTCATGGGCATCTAAGAATATGTAGCAGCAACATCAGAAACATGTCAAGCAGTATGGTAAAGAAGATTATTTAATGGACTAAAGGAGAAACAAGAAGGATCAACATCAATATATTGTGAAAACACCCTAGCGATTACACTATCCAAGAATAGCGTGTTTCATCAAAAGAGAAAGCATATTGATGCTATATATCACTTTATTAAAGAACTTGTGAGAAATGGAGAAGTTCACTTGAAGCCTTGTAAATCTAGTGATCAGTTGGTTGATATATTTACTAAGTCATTAGAAAAAGATGTTTGAGTTTCACAAAAGAAACTTGGGTATTGTAAGCCTAGTTGAGACATAGACCAACATGCATGTTTGAGTTGTCATGAGTCATTTCTTTGTTTAGCGGTCATCATTAAGGGGGAGTGTTAAAATAAACTAATTACTCCTGCATGAGGAGTTGGCTAAAATTAGAGAGTTAGTTAACTGAGCGTTGAGTCAAGTCGAGTTAAGTCATAGTCAAATTTAGTGTGTGGTTGCATGTCAAGTTATTTTATGGGAGTCACTAGTTGGAAAATGTTAAATACCCTTCACTAGGTTCATTGTAATAATCAAGTTTTGTGTGATCAACAGAAGAGCCAAAACTCGTATGTTTTTTGTGTGAAATTTTTGTTTCGGCTCATCTTCCTTTCCAATAGTCTTTACCAATTGCTAGTAATGAAAATACTAATACTATTCATATGCAATTTATTTTCATTATCATTTCATATCACAAGTCAAATTTTATGTTGCGCAACGTAGGTTTAATTTTCTTTCCTCATAAATTTATAAGATTTTCCTAATCATTCAATATTGTGATTAAAATATATGGAAATGAAATATGTTCTTATCAAATCCAAAAATTAAGGGTTTATGATTGTCAGAAATATTGAACTATAAGCCCCAAAAAGGGAAAAAAATAAATAAATAAACAAAAAGAAATTAACTACCCACCACACCTATAATAATGACCAAGATCATAGAGATAATTAGTTTAAAATCCAAAATGAATACATGCCCCATGATACCAAAATCATTGAAAATTTTGGCCCAAAAAATACCTTTTACTAGTAAAACAATGAGAAATTAGTGACTAGGAGACTAAAAAACTTAGTCAAAAAAACTTTTCAAAGTGAAATACTACAAAAAATGAGCAATATTAAGTGACACAACTAAAAATGACTAACATAAATGACTAATTTAGTCTCCGGTTAAAACATATGACTAGATAATAAGTAATACAACTAAAAATGACTAACATAAATGACTAATTTATTTTAGGAACAAAAATACAATTACCTAACAAGTACTACAATAATACAAATTAGTCATTTATGTTCGTCATTTTAAGTGTGTCAAATTAGCAATCTAAACTTACAAGTGATAGGGGATTCAAAGGCTATTAGTATAGATTCGTTGAAAGGTTATACTTTCTTAAACACTTCTTTATTGGATTAGTGGATGACTAGATTTATGGAGCTTATTATCTTCAGTGTTATATCCTTTGACCAAATTTACAAGGAATTAAATTCAAAGGTTGACAAATTATCAAAAATGAGAGTGGACATACAATTGAATCAAATACATTATGACGAATACCTGCAAGGAGAAGTGTTGGTTAATTACTAGATGACACATTTCTTTATTTGAAGACTTAACTTTTCATGTGTATCTACATTTTTTTATTATCAGGGTCATATCCATTGAACTTAGGATACTAGTTTTTAACTCAGATACGTTCATTATGAGCATAGGCAAAAATGCAAACATTTAGAGGTAGTGGTTGAATTTGCAATGCACACATAAGACAACCCTTTCCCACATATATATGGACCAATGTTGACCCGTGGTCTCCTCAACACTTGCCAAATAACATAACTCAATACCTTAAGGCAACCATGGGTACCCTACTAGTGTGTGATGCACACATAACATTGATTGCAAATAGAAATATGGATTAAAGTCTACACATGTTATCCTCAAGGCCCACCAAAATTAGGGAGGATTATCATATAATCAATTGGTAATGTCATTATTCTTACATGGGAGATGTGTAAGGTTCAAATATCCCCCCCATGCTCTTTGGACATTGAAATGGTTACTACAACTAAGGCCATAATTATTTGGTGTTAGAAATATTATGGCCACATCCATGGGCCATCAATTTCTTCTAGCTAGGACTTGCACCCAATCTTTAAAGCAAACAAACAAGAGCATGCACTTTGGGATTAGACTTGAACCCAAGTCATCGTTAAGGTAAGAAATCCAACTTATATGTAGACCACAACTCAATAAATATCCCCTTCCCATATTAAGTGGGTGCTTCCAAAGTCACTTCTCTTGCAAGTGAGAGGCACAAGATTCAAATTTCTCGCCCCTTCCCATGTTTTCTCTTCACCAAAATGGTCATTGCAACTAAGCCATGATAAAAAAATTCATCATATCCATGTATTGTCAATTTATATTAGGACTTCCACCTACTGTTGAATATGTCAACATTATAAGAGCACAAATTTTCAAGTTGTGACTTAAACTTTGGCAATCATTATAATAAATTTTCCAACTTACTACCAAACCATAACATGACAAACCTCTCCCCTCAATGTTAAAGTGAGCTTTTATAATGGATTATTGTAGATTATTGTTCTTACCTTATTAGAGATCAACCAAAGCGATGATTGAAAATAATGATTGATTACTTGATATCTATCAAAGATTGAACTCTAGCCATTTATAGAATATGTTAAATAACACACAAAATGTAACAATTTATAACCACGATTTCAAATGGAATTCAATCATGGATTATCATTACATTTGGATCATAGCTTTTCTCATTGCCCTACCATGATTAGAAGTGTTTAAGAATATTTGATTGGATTTAAAACCTTAGAAAAACATGAATAATGTTAGATTATTCCAAATCTTAAAATTTATTTTTTCCAATAAAATTAGAAAAAAAATATATACATTTCGTCTATTAGATAGACAACATTGTGATTTATTTTTTAACTATTATTTTGATAGCCTATATTTATAGTTGAGCTTCAACATTACACTCACTAATATTGACTTTAAAAGGTCATATATTTAAATATTAAAAATGACATATATATATCTATATATATATATATTTCTTCTAGACAAATATCACCACTACCACATTTACACTGCAAAATAGTATTTTTATAATTAAATATATGAGGATACATAGACATAGAATGAGAAGAGATGTATATCAATATGCAATAAAGACTTGAACATAAGAAGTGATCATTTTTTGTATTAATGTCTGGAACATAGGGAGTGGTTCTTTTTTGCTATCAACATTTGGCGTTGATGAAGAGGTAAAAAATCCCTCTTTGTTACCTTGCGTTTTATTGTGCCTTATTTTTACCTCTTTTAGTGATCACTAAGTTTTTATTTATTTATTAATTTAGTGGGAGCTTTAACATTTCAAACTCCTTATATATTTCCCTCCACACATATATTAATTTGGTGGAAAACCTTTTTTATATTTCCCTCCATGCATTTATTAATTTGGTGGGAATTTAAGACTTGTTGTTTTGCATTTCAAAACAAGTAGCCATCAAGAATTTGTCTTGCACTACCCTAATGTAAATATTATTATCCCAAAGCTTGGTTCAATGACAGGTTACGATATGATTATCTTTTTGAAATAACTCTGTAACCATTGGCATTTTTATTTTTTATTTTAACGGAGCAGTGTTGTGAAGTGAAGCAACATGGAAAACTAGGCATTTAAGAGTGGAATGTGGAATGGGTCCAACATCGAAAAAACCTCATGCCACTGAATCTCCTCAGTCTCAATTACTGAATGCTAGAAGGGTGCAGGGAGATTTTGTAGGCGACAAAGAGAACTCAAATATGCCATTTCCTGCCTCCTCCCCTTCATCCTCATCAATTAAAAGGTTTCAAGGAAAGGATGTGATGTCTTATGCTAATATAATGTGACCGACAATTAAATTTTCAAATGCACTTGGTCTCTATGGATTTATTTTGGAAACAGAGCCTACCAATCTTGATGAAAATGTCTCCAAATGCAAGGTCTCATTCTGAAGGAATTTGAATGTTTTGTTGAAGTTATTGCGCTTGATCCCCAAAATACTTGTGCTCTCACACACTATTTTTGTGCAAGGATGAAGGGAACTTGCTAAATGAAACAGAGGTTTGTTTTTGACATCTAACATTTTTGTTTTAATAAGATTTTGTATAATAGTAATTGTTTTATAATGGAGTGGGTTCAACAAGAGGTGTAACTTCCTAAAAATTTTCAGGGTGAGGAGAGTCTATTTGATTGCCAAGGAAATCGCCATCTTGTTAGGAGTGCCAATAATCATGACATATGAAGGAACATAGTCAAGGATTGTATGTCCTTTCTAAACCCCCCAAACCTCATTTGCATTGTTCACTAGGAGTGCCAATAATCATGACATGTGAAGGAATGATAGTCAAGGATTGTATGTCCTTTCTAAACCCCCCAAACCTCATTTGTGTTATTCACTAGGATTGTCAAGAGTGTCATACTGTCATCATTACTTGATGTGCTATTAGTTTTTGTAGATGGTGAGGGTTTTAGTGGGCTACACTAGATGTTGCAACCTTTAAGTGGATCCTCAGTGAAGTCGACCTTGCCCCCAAATGTTTTTCCATTCTAGGGGTGGGAAAAATAGGGTTGCAACGGAGAGTGATCATGGAGATGGTTAGGCCATAGGAATTAGGCCTATTGGTCTTGCAGAAATATGATTCTGCCACTTTTCTCATTGTACATAAGTGTTAATTATTTTTTTCATCTTTTTATAGCATATATATAAGAGAAATCATAAATATGACAAGTATTGGATAACCATCTACATATATTGACCAAATCAAAGTAGAAATGGAATTATTGTTTATCTCATGCTCTCTGAGACTTCTCATAGTCTCTTCTAAGTGGACATGTATTACATAATTGTTTCCATTTGAATGTTCTTCCACATATGCATTATTGCTCTCTTGCACATTGTAACCTCATGCATTAAATGAGTCTGCATTTTTAGTTCACTTCTAACATGCATCAGAGTGAGGACTTGGATTTTGCTTTGAAAACTCTATTCTCCCTTAACTGGATACTCTACACAATCCTTAAGCTATTGGATTATTCCTTCTTTCGTCACAATACTTTGCTTCCTTCACAAACTCTATCTCCTTCACTTATAGCTACTTCAAATTGAAGCTTTCTACACATTGCACTTCACCTTATCAAGGTGCCTAGATTTTGTTCAGCTCAACATTCTACTTCAATTTTCTTCTGACCATAGAGAGGAAAAGAATCCACTTTGCATAGGATATTTTCTTTTCATATTGTTTTGAATTTCTTCTGTTGTCTATTTTTTGGGGGATTTTAGCACTTTCCATTGATTAGAAAAACAATGGACTCCTGATCTATGCTTCACTTGGAGAAACATCTTCAATGTTTGGTGATTCTTTTGGAAAATCACTCTGTTGTTGAACACTAAAAAATAATTAAACATTTTACCTTTGCTAAATAAGAGTCTTGATTCTGTTGAGTTATGGTAGCTTACGAGGTATTCTTCACTAGATTAGTACCTTAGCTTATCAAGAATATTAATCAGCCTTGTAAATGCTTACTTAAGTGGAGAGCAACAATGGATATGGTTAGGGCATAGGCACGAGGCCTATTGGCCCTACAAAAATCTGATTCTACCACATTTATTTGGGATCTGCTCCAACCCTAGCCACAAAGCTATCACTTTTTTCTCATTGTACATAAGTGTTACTAATTTTTTTCATCTTCTATAGCACATATATAAGACAAATCATAAATATGACGAGTATTGGGTAACTATCTACAAATATTGACCAAATCAAAGTAGAAATGGAATTATTGTTTATCTCATGCTCTCTGAGACTTCTCACTGTCACTGCTAAGTGGATATGTATTACATAATTGTTTCCATCTAAATGTTCTTGCACATTTGCACTATTTATCTATTGCACATTGTAACTTCATACGTTAAATGAGTCTACCGTTTTAGGTCACTTCGAATAGGCATTAGAGTGAGGACTTGGATTTTTTTTTGAAAAAATTATCTTGCCTTAACTGGATATGCTACACCATCCTTAAGTTGTTGGATTCTACCTTCTTCCCTCAAAATACTTTGCTTCTTTCATAGACTATCTCCTTCACTTACAACTACTTCGAACTGAAGCTTTCTACACACTAGAGTTCACCTTCTCAAAGTATTTAGATTTTGTTCTGCTCAACACTCTACTTCAATTTTGTTTTGACCATAGAAAAGAAAAGATTCTACTTTACACAGGAGTTTTTATTTTCATATTGTTTTTATTTTCTTCTTCTGTCTATTTTTTGTGGGGTTTTAGCACTTTCCTTTGATTAGAAAAACAATGGACTCTTGATCTATGCTTAACTTGGAGAAACATCTCCAATGATTAGTGATTCTTCTGGAAAATCACTCTATTGTTCAACACTGAAAAAGGATTGACCACTTTACCTTCATAAAATAAGATCCTTGAGTTTGTTGAGCTATGACAGCTCATGAGATATTCTTCACCAGCTTGGTGCTTTAGCTTGTGAAGAATATTTACGTCGTAAGGCGTTCCCTTTGACAAAAACTCCCCCAACTGCCACTGTGTACCAGTCTCCACCATCGGATGGAATGTTAGACAATTGAAGATTTTTAGGTCATTGGATTAATAGTTAATAGTTAATAGAAAACTAATAGTTAGGGAACATAATGGGCATGTTCAAAACGTAACCATTTCTTGATGGCTTAATGCGGAGGTTTTTTCATTGCAGATACAACGGACACCTATGATCTCTTTAATGACAGCATGTATGCACATTAGAAGTGGACGAGGTTTACTCCAAGTACCTAAATTTTCCCTTTTGGTTTCCTTTCTCTTTCTATGTTACCTAAATTGTCTCTAAGACCTCCCTTTGGGCTCTTGTGAAATTCTAATTGTGCTTCCTAGGAGTTTGGAAAATCCTACATCATTGCAATAACTCTCCATTTGTTTAAAGTCGGCGTATATTTACACAGGTCAGACTGCAATTTCATACAAATGGCATGGGTCGGTGGTGCATGCACAATGCCTAATATTTTCTACACAATTGGCCTGCAAGAATTCGTATGGATTATATTTTTTTATTGTTGTGCAGATCGTTCATTAGCAGAGGTTTTTCTCAAGAAATTCAAACTTTGACAAGCCTGAAAAAATTGTTAAATTAGATAACACGTTCTTAAAATGAATCTCATGAAACATTATCAAACTAGTAGTGACTAAAGAAAGAACATAAGAGATAGATATAGAAGACAAGCCAAGACAAGAGTACACAAGGATATGGCTCAAGCCAGGGAAAAACCCTAAGATGGGGAAAACCTATATCAATTCTTCTTATTAATATCGATTGTTCAACACACACAGAGAGTACAATAACCCAAAGTCAAAATGACTTTGACAATTTGAAGATTCAATATCTTGAAAAAGTGTAGGGTTCAAACTGTAATACCAATATTCAGTCATCTGTATTCTAGTTAGGGTTGCTTGCTATCCACTCCGATTTCATTTATTTGATCCAAAGACCCTAATTTCTACTGTTGCTTCCACTGACATGCATGAATAAGACCATCGCTGACCCTTAGGGCTGATCTGGGCCCATGATAGTAGTCTCGGTCCCCTTGACTGTGACGATTCAGACCTATGGATGCCCCAGAGGGGTATATCTTAAGAGGAGTCACAAAACGTCCACAAACTAACCCAGGAGCAGTACATGAATACAACCAGCCTTTCTTCTCTATAATTCGATCTTGAAAGGATAAATTTAACCCACACAAACATTCAATAAATTCCCTCAAAGTTTGTGGTTTCCCTTCTGGAAATTCTCGGCCCTACCTGAGAAGAGAGACCCAAAACAACAAGCACTATGTTCTCCTTCAAGAACTCAACTACCTTAGAAGCCTTTTGATGTCTCTAAGATATTTCTAATGAGAATGGAGGACACCTATATATATAACAATTTGTCCTTATGGAGGTGAAGCTGACCTTAACATTTTGGAGGCAAATTTGAATTTCAAATTTCA
>APFE030741683.1:0-13369 GCA_000404065.3 Pinus taeda
GTAGGTAATATAGATCATCACTTATATATTAAGAAGCATGATAAAGATAAAAGGATATCCCGCTCTTAAAATATGCAAAATGGCATAAGTCGCACTAGATGAAATCAACATAATATGTCCTCATATAAAGTATGAGGTGGTTGAATATAATTACAAAAACCTGATTAGAAACCCCTGAGAAAGAGATCGTGAGCTATGAAACTATGATGAAGGAAATCGGCAGATCTGCCGATTCCTCTACGATTCTTACTATGATGAAGAGCTGACTAGGAAATCTCCCTGAAAGATATGAAGACTTTGATGAAAATTTGAAAATTAGAGACCCTTGACAATAGATATCTTTGGGAAACGTGTCAACAAGTATGCACGATGCTGATACCTACTGAAAATATGTCATGATGAAGAGACATTTCGAAAGGTATGATTTTATTTAATGATATGTTTTTATCTCTTGAATAATATTTGGATGAGTTCATGGAGGGCTACTAGAACAAGAATTATAAGTGAAAGTACAACTAGTATTCATGCAATGGATACTCCTAAAATAAGCATGATGAGAAAGAAGTAGCCAGATTAAGAATGTTCCAGTTATGTACCAAGAAGGCCACTTTCCATGAAAAAGAAATGACATGACAAAGCAAGAATGAAAGTGATTGATGGCCAAAAGCCCTACAAGGAAGAAGCTCGACTAAATTTCATGACATCAAGAAAAGAAGTTGATCAAGTCGATGAAGGACCCACGAATAAAAAATTATTGATGAAAGGAGAATCCCTAATTAAGAGGGAGGCTGGATTAAGTCAACCCTGATTAAAAATGGAGTGATAGATGTGGTTTTCAATTTTATGTGTCATGCACTAGACAACGAATGAAAACTGTAAGTCTTAGAGAAGGCAATGAATGGAAATGTAGACACATGATAGACACAACATTATTATCTTCACCTGGGAAGAAAGAATGGAGGATTGGGTAATTATTTGGAATTCGATTCCCTTTGAGGATGTGTAGGGAATCCAAGATAAGAGTAGGAAAGAGGAATGATATTCTTTGAGGGTTGGGAACCCAAGGGAAGAAAGTCCTAGAAGGGCATACTCAGTGAACATCTGGGTGGGTATGTACCTTGAGAGATAATGATGAAGGTGTCTATAGTCATTGCTCTCACCAACATTATGCTCTGATCTGATGAGAGATAGAGCTATCGGTCAAAGCCTTGCTGTGGAAACAATGTTGGTTACTATGATGCTCTACAGATGGGTTACCAATCTGATTCTTCTTATGAGAAATTCTTCAGATTGAGAATGACTAAGTACCATTATAAATACCTCCCTAGTTAAGAGGGAGTGTTGAAGAAAGTGTAACCAGGTTCGATATTTACAAATATAATTTTGATCTCTGTACTTGTCAAGGAAAAGAAATATTATTTTTGAAAATTATAAGAATGAGTTTCTTGCTCATTTCATAAGTCTAGGAAATTCAAAGAGTCAAAGTCATGTATAAGAATCTCTTCTTAAGCCTATGTGTAAATGTATACTAGTCTAAAAGGCTCTCCAAGATAAGCACAATCCTCCAAGACATAGCACAAGAAGAAGTCCACAAACAAAACAATGGAAAATTCAATTAAGTCGGCCAACAAAATAAATTAAATGGTGTCATGTCAGCTTGCATTATAGACGCATCTCTTCACTATCTCAAGTCGGCTTATTATGAAGTGGAAAATACTATATATACCTTGCTATGGATCTACGTAAAAGAAGGTCAATCACAAGCATGTTTTTGTATGGAATCTGCATTACAGGAGATAAGATGCCTCTACCTTCTTCGGTGACAATCACTGTGGGTCATAACCGCGAATTCTTCAAAGTGATTACAGTCTCGACATATATGCGAAGATGAAGGTATCAATGCAAAATACTCTGTCTCGACAAACAATCATGATCTCAATATATTCAATGAAGTGCTATCTTCACATACCTTTATGGAAATATTAGACAATTACAATGATTAATATCATTATGTCTTAGCCTCCACATGATCACGTTTTGGCGTAATCAACACACTCATAACACATAATAGGAACAATGATAGTCAAGGCATAAAATGTGATGGTAAGGATCTTAGTGATCCTACAGAGACACTCTATCTCATATTATGGACGCAGTCATAATCTTGGCACAATGTTTGATGGAGATACAATTTTGAAGTCATAATCATAATAAAATATCTCGGTGCAACTTCAGTATATGGAGCTCGTTGGCACAATGATGATTTCCCTAATGATACAATGATAATATCAGTGAATATACAGTGATGATCTTAGTAAATGAACAATGACTATCTCAGTGAACGTACAACAATGACCTTGATGATGGTGCAACTATGATGATCTCAATGACTTGGTAAAGCAGTAGTGATGGTGATGATCTTAGGAGTATCAAGAAAAGGATTGGTGTCACGATCCGAGAATGACTTAATTAAGTCAAGGGTCATGGTCTTGGTATTCATCAATGGGAATCTCTATAAGAAGAATTGTGTGTTGGTTTTCCTCTCCAAGAGGGAGACCTTTTGGCCCTGAAAAAAGCCAACATTGTGTGTTCTTGTCTCTTTGTTTTGGTAGTTATTTGATGAACTAAGAAGACACACTCTAATAATAACAAGTGTAGACTATGCTAATAAGAAAAGCTAAAACACATCACAAATAGTTATCAAGGTAGAAGAATCCTATTATAACTAATTTCCATAGATTATTCAACAGGTTAGTCACTTATACCTCAGAGGTCCTCCTCCTCCTCCTACCCCACATGCTTCACAAAATGAACCTATTCCACATCCTAGCATAATGGAAATTAAAAACCTCATATATCTCAATAACTACTACAATAGAATGATGGTTGGGACACCAACCCTATTAGGCCCACATCTAGATTTACACATCAGCCTAATGTTTGTCATCACTCAGTTCACTCTGTGACTATTAGTCCTCAGATACACTTTGCATTATCTTAGGCTGCTTCTTTCCATGCTCAACAACCCCTTGATTATTTGTCTTGTCTTACATTGGGGAAATTATGTATCTCATCCATACATGTACATTGTCCCTCTGGGGACACTTCATTACACGCACATACTAATATTCCCACAACTGAAGGAGGGGGGAGGAGAGAAAAGGAGGAGGAGAAAAGACCATTCTACATGGATGGCCCTAGCAAACTAACATAGCTAACATACATTATTTCTTTGGCATAATGTGGTTTTACTTTATTTTTCATAAACATATTTTATACTACAACGTTATCAAGTATTGGAACAACATATTTTTTGTTTACTGTGGTACATATTTTGATGGTATTATGACTGATCGGAGATACAAGGGTTGTTTCACGTGCTTCTTTAAATATGTGTATGGATATTGGATTGCTTCATATGTATGATTTTCATCGTGATGGTGTTCTCAATGATG
Source organism: Pinus taeda (assembly GCA_000404065.3). NCBI lineage: Eukaryota > Viridiplantae > Streptophyta > Pinopsida > Pinales > Pinaceae > Pinus > Pinus taeda. The sequence continues at coordinate 3,456 of APFE030741683.1, forward strand.
TCATATTCACATATATTTGGTTTCATGGGAGTTACAAGGTTTAATGAAAATATTTCATGGACATCATTGGGGACCCCACCTACTAATATAAATTTAATTAATTAAAAATACCCCTTCTAAATGTCTTCTTCTAAATAAAAAGAAAAAAAGTTCAACATCATACAAACATTAGTTATAAAACAATTTTTCCCGCCAACTACCCAAGGAAAATATAAAACTAAGCAAAAGGAACATAAGGAAGGTTGGAAAATAATAATGAAGAAAGGAATGCATAAGTTTTAAAGTTGTCATTTTTCCTTTGACTAATATATTATAGAGTACAAGAGCTTACTTGTTTGGTGACAACAAAAATCCTTCAAGGCATGACAAGGAGAAAGTGAGCTCATCAATTTTTGGTTCTTTTAATAAGGTTGGTGTTTATTTTCTGTGTTATTTTGTGTTGTTAGAAGGTTTGATATTTATTATATCAATGCTAATTAATCCATTGTAGTCTTGCCTAACTTTTAACATTTCGAGTGTCAACATATGAGTCTTTCATAGACATTTTAAAGTTGATTTTTGGTCTAGATTCTCACAATAATTAGCCAAAATAGTACCTTGTAATCAAGTTTTCATTAATAAAATCAACAATCAACAACCAATATCTTTTTTACATATTTCTCTAAAAAATTTACTTTATGTTGCTAATTTTTGTGAACAGATTTTTATGACATTAATGGCTGAAAATTATGAGTTTGTTTATGTCATATTTTAATGCATACTTATGCGGCCTTATGGCTAATAGAGTATTATCATGAAATCTACTCATAATTTCATTCATTAGTTTGTAATCAGTTTGTTCAAATTTCAATTTATTTTCTTCACAAAATGTACATTATTGTTTATATGATCTCCCTTTCATTTGTTTGTATAAATTAGTTGTGCATAATTTATTATAGTTTAATTCAAGGCAATAAATCTTGGGCTTACTCCCATTATCTCACCCACCCAGTGAGATTTAGGGAAGTTGGTAGCGAAGCATAATAGATTTGCTTGTGAAAACATTTTGGCGATCAAAGGAAAAATGACAACTTTAAAACTTATGCATTCCTTTCTTCATCTTAAATTTTATCAAGATATCACTTTCTTTTTTAGAGCAACCTTTCCATCTCAAAGAGTAATGTTAGAAACCCCATATTATTCCTAATCTATTACTCTTCTTTTCATTCTTCATTGACTGCATATTCATCTATCCAAATCTGGCACTTTGCATTCATCTTTTAATCCATTGTAGTCTGCCACTTTCTTTTTTAGAGCAACCTTTCCATCTCAAAGAGTAATGTTAGAAACCCCATATTATTCCTAATCTATTACTCTTCTTTTCATTCTTCATTGACTGCATATTCATCTATCCAAATTGGCACTTTGCATTCATCTTTTAATCCATTGTTGCTCAAGCTCATCTTAAATTTTATCAAGATATCACTTTCTTTTTTAGAGCAACCTTTCCATCTCAAAGAGTAATGTTAGAAACCCCATATTATTCCTAATCTATTACTCTTCTTTTCATTCTTCGTTGACTGCATATTCATCTATCCAAATTGGCACTTTGCATTCATCTTTTAATCCATTGTAGTCTGCCACTAATCATGTCAAGGTAATAAGGAAGTATGGTTTATTCCAATTTGAAGAAGATGTGAATGCAACTCCTTGGCATGTGGCCTTCCCGTTAAACTTAAAACCTACTAATACACTATTGCCCAAATTTAAATATCATTTTCCAAAGTTCTCGGTTGGTGGTACCATCACTGTTAATGAAGATCTGATTGATTTTTCTTACTCATATTACAATATCAGTTCCAATGATAATGATTCTTGCATGCTGATGTTTATGGACTTCTTAGAAAAAAAAGTACCAACTGATTTCTATGAAATTCCACCCAAAGACTTCTCTACTTAGATAGAGCTTTGTTACTGGTTTAAATCTAGTTATGGACGACCTCAAAGCCCTATTGATCTCCTTCGAGGATATAATAATGTAAACTTTACAAAAGGTGAGACTATTAAATCATTTGATCTTTGATTCACAAAATTGTATAATCAAATTCTAGAAATCATTGAGCCACAAAATTAAGCTACCATGATGCGCTAGTATAATACTTCGTCTCTTAGCTTATCATCACTGTTTAGAGGAGAAAAATCAAAGTAATATGGGGTATTCTTTATAATATGTTTGGAATATGAAGAACAATTTCATCTCACTCGTCTTCCACTTGAAGACCCAATTAATCAATTTGATATATATTTTGTCCTTCAACTCATGGAAGACATGAGTAATTGTCTAATCTCTTTCAAGAAGAAGGTGGTTTAGAACCTCACGAGGAAGATTCCACTTTGAAAATCATTAGAAACCCTTCCCAAACATATTAATCAATTTCCCTTCTTTCCCAACCATGGTGTAACTTTCCTGAAGATTACCATGATGAAAAACCTTGTGAGGTTAAAAATAATTCACAAGAAAGAATTTTTGGTAAAAGAATTGAGCACATGGTCACAACCTTGGATTGGGTCATTGATAATGAAATAATGGTGACTAAAACAAGGAACACTTTTAGAGTTATAAATACCAATAATTAGCCATCCAAGGAGGCTGATAAGTGACCACTATCCTTGAGAAACAACAACATTTAAAGAATTTTCTTGAAAGAAAATTTCGTACACCTATCCATTTCATCGGATCTCATAGAAGAGGATTCTCTTGAAGACAAAGTGTTGGTTGTAAATAATTCTAGATTTTTTTTCAAAAGCCCTCATTTTTATGTATCTATGGAAGTATGTGATAAATTGCTTATTTTCATTTAGTTGATATTGGGTCAATCCTTAATGTCATGCTTAAAATTTTTATAGAGGAATTCGGTTTATAGTGCTACGAGGAGAGAACCAAGAATGGTCTACACTAATTCTCAACAAATAGATACCAATGATATTAAATATTCCATGGTAGTTTTATGCGCTCATCTTGAAATCATAACAACTTATAATATCCAAGTAATGGATATGTCAGTGAGTAACTATTTGATCATCGTTGGTATAGACTCAAAAACTAGAATAGGTTGGTATATGTCAATGTATGGCACTCATATGAACCTTCCTAAAGATGGTAAGAATATTATTATTATAAGGGAAGGAATATTATCACCTAATAGGGAACCTCATCAAAAAATTCAAACTCAAACCAAACTCAAAGCGAACCCAATCATTGTCAAACCCAAACTAAACCCAAACCATGTGACATTGCATATAGTTTTCTTTCTTTTAGGGTTTTATTGGCTACTATTCAACCTTAAGTATAATGATTGGCTCCCTGGCATTTGTACCCATTTTGTACTAGCAAATTTATATTTACAGACCAGGGGAACATAATGACTAGCTATTGGTATGTTGCATACCATATGATGAGAAATTTGATAGTTGATAAACCTAACGTAGGCAAATCCAATGATCTTTTCACATTATCATACTAATCACAAAAGTATGGCATGTTTAGTTATAAAAAGAGACTCTTTAAGGAAAAATTAAACCAATAAGCCTTTAAAACATTTCATCAAGAAACCGTTATAAGTCGATGTACCATGTGACGTCAAACCCGTCACAAAGAATATATGAAGTTTCTTCGATGAATAAGGAAAAAAGTTTGAGAAAAGAGAATTACAATAAAGAGTGCAGTGCACTGAATCTAAATCTAAAGCTGTCACTGAATGTGAAGGCTATGAATGGAAAAAGAAAAGAACTGTGATTTTCGAAAGAAAAGCATTACAGAGAATGCAGCTATATTTAAGCAACATATTTCAAGTTTTGAGGATTTTCCTGGTCAAGTTGCAAGAAGTCTTTGGAAATTAAAAATTCGATCTCGTTTTTGATTGCTTTGACGTCCGGCTTGAACACGCTTTTGAGTTCATTAAAGCATTCATTTAGTAGACGCGAACAATCCAAAACTTTTCTACTCTTCATGATGCGAACAACGCAAGCTTGGATCGCAAGTTTTCTATCATCCTCTACGCCCATTAACACCTTCTTATTCCCCACCTTTTCTTCTAGAGGTGGTGGAAACGGAATTCGAATCCTCTTCAAGTTGCTGCTAAAATTAGGATTCACTTCAAAAGTGTCAGCAGGAGATACAACTTTGGTATTTGCAGGTTGTTTCAGAAGAATTTTGTACTTCGAACCCGCGATTGAATGTAGATGTTTGTCAACATGTTTATCATCTGCGAGGTTCAATTCTGATTTAATTTCTGCACGACTCAACTTCTCGTGGTCATTAAATAGCAGCAATATCATTGCTTGATAAGTTGATACGGTCATTTCTATTTCCATTTGGTTGTCAAAGTTGCCTCTGATATTACACGTTCCCAGAGAATATATCCATGTAAGAATACGACGTTCATTTTGTGCAGAATAATAAGCTTTGAATACTTGAACACAGTTGGCAATATCCGAAGGTAGATTGGGTTGGGAAATATATGATTGGGAGATTGGCCAAAATGGAGTGGTCAAGACTTTCACTCTCAGTTCTGTTCCAAGGTTGATATTTCCGCTACCAAGATATTCATCAAACGCAGATTTTCCCTCACTTGCTATAACCAAATCTTTTATCATGAACTCCATCTTTGATGTATACCGCTTCCCATTTTGCTCCGCCAACTTTGCTATCACCTGCTGCTCTATGCTAAGGTTAAAATTTTCATCCGACAATATTCTAGAGGCTAATTTTTTCCTATAAAGTTCACCAAATATATCTTTATCGGAGATATAGCCAACGAGTTTCACCACCTTTTCAAGCATATTCTCAACATCCCCATCGCTTAGTTTTGCATCGGTCTTTTTCACCTGGCCACCCTTACTAAGTAGATTATCACAAAATATTGCCAGTATTTCGGCAAATGTGCTTCCTCCAACATCATTTCCACATATTGCCTCAAATCCTAGAATCAAACCTTTGCTAATAATAATGTTTTTTTGAAATGCATCTTCAACATATTCCACATACCTGTCTTGGAGTTGAATGAAATTTCCTACCAAAGCATTTGAATCTTCTTCTTCTTCTGCCTGCTTTGCTATTATTCTTCCTTCTGTGGTCACTTGTTGTATTAAACAACTTGCAATTGTGTCCACACCCTTCGATATTTTAGAAAACAGCCTGTACATCCTGGAAAGATCATCTTTCTTGTGGTCTCTCAGCAAGGCGGGACAGCCTTTATGTTCATTTTGTACAAGCTGCGTTAGATAAGGCGAAAGTAGTTCATTTTGTACTATTAGTAATAGTTTCTCTTTGGTGGTGGAGTGCAAATAATGGGAAACCCTCTCCTCCTCTTGTTTTAAACACTCTTCAGCCTTTTTGAGAAAGTCAGGAAAAGAGAAGAGTGAAATCCATAAAGCAGCCTTTGTGGAGTAATAATTTCGAGTATCTTCCAACATCTGTGCTTCAAAATCGTTCTCGTACAAACCCACTCCTGCATCGTCCATTCCAATGTCCACGAAAAAGTTTAAAACGTTTTTCAGCAAAGACCAATCTGCAATTCGTTCTCCCTCACGATCACTGTGAATGAGCGCCAGCACTGCATTCCTTGCAGTAGCCTTGATTTCATGGTACACATGCTGCCGGAAACACATGAACCCTGCATCTCTGAGAGGAGTCAAATAGTTCATTTTAACAAAGTAACGATCCAAATAACTGAACCACTTTGAAAGCCAGTGTACGATCACCTTATAGTTTTCCCAGCGTTTGACAAGTTGTTTCAACATCACCTCTCCATCCTTATTCCTGAGATCTGGTAAAATGACACCCACTAGGCATTCTTGTAACCAGTCCTTGTATCTATCATACAGTTGTTGCCTTTGAGAAGGGTTTTTTAGGGCAATGTTGTAACCAATAGTGTAAGTGTCAGCGTGGTCGTCTGCAACAAACAGTTCGGCTTCTGAAAACCCTTCCAAGATCTTTGCCAACCTTAAGAAACGGTTGTATAAAATGTCAAACCCTTGCTCCATCTCTACCGTAATACCAGTTCTTCTCCGCCCTTACACTTTTGCTACTGATTCTGCGCTCAATCGTTCTAGACACCTTTGGTAAGTAGAGGATATTCGATTTAATTGACGTATTGCTATGCCCACGATATCCCTTTATAATCGAAAACTAAGACACAATCACGTCCATTCACATTCAAGAGGGACACAACGTTGCATTTTGTAAGAACGTCGGCCTTTAATTAGTTCAAATGAGAAACTGATATCAGCACTGTATAAATTCATGTTACCATATGATGCATTTTATGATGATATATTTGAATATATAATTTATAGTCGAGTCAGGATTATATCTTGAATGTATTAATATAGTTTATTTATTTTTAAATTGATGGTCAATACACATCAAATCAAGGGATTTACCTATTTGGAGTGAAATTTTATCATTTTATCGTTAACATAATTATATTGATAGAGCAGTCCATATATATTTATAGATGGATGGTTTTAATAGAGTATTCCATATATATTTAATAAAGTATATCAAATATTTTATTAATATACCATGAAAGAAATGGTTGACTATGGGTGACTATGGTTACATGTTTGTAAATGGTTGATATTGTTGATTTTTTTCTTTGCATGAAGAATTATTCTTTTCATCACATAGTATGATCATTTTTTTCATGGCCATGATGTGAAATTTTTCATCTTGAAAAAATTGATCGCGCATAACAATCACTTTTAATAATGTATATGTGCTAGTTGACATCTAACATGCATGAGGAAGATTAGACCTCATTGATGAATGAATCGAGCTCATCAAAGAGCAATTGTGGAAGTTGCTTTCAACATGATTTATCTACCTTATTTCTAATAGCCAATGAGTCTCCCCTCTTGTCGTTGTACCCAAAAACAATTGCAAGTGAAGAATTTGTGTAGATTATAGATAACTTAACAAGTCGACTCATAAGGTTCACTTCCTATCCCCATTCATCGACCAAGTGTTGGATACCTTAGCGAGGGGGAAATATTTCTCTACCCTCAATAGATTTAGCAAATATAACCAAATTCAAATCGCTCCCGAGGATTGTGACAAAACCATGTTGATATGTCCCTTAGTGACATCTTCCTACTTTATTCCTACAACTTTCCAACAAGAAGTAATTGGAATATTTTCTTACTTCATCCATGAATATGTGGAAATTTAAGTGGACAATTTTACAACTTATGGTGATGAATTTGATGTAGCTTTGGCTAATGTACATAAATTGTTAATGAGATGTAAGGAATGCCACATAGTCGTTAATAATGAAAAAAATTAATGATGTTAGTTGACGACATCATACTTCATTTAAAGGTATAAAATTATATCTAGCAAAAATTAAGGTAGTATTGAATTTTCATCACCATAAGGTAATATCTAACATCATACTTCATCAAATTGTTGGATTTGCAATAATACTAAGAGGGGAGGTGGGTTAGATCAATATAATACAATTTTCAATTAAAAAAAAGTTGGAGGTAGAACATGGATCATAGGATATATGTGGAAACCTATCAAGGAAGAAATGAAAAACTTCTTTGGATTGATTTTTCTTTGAGGGAACCAGCCTACTCTTACAATCTTTGTAGGAACCAAAACATAGGGTACACCAATGCTCTCAATCCATCTATGTATTAGCCTACAATAAATAACAATCCCCTCTACTAATTTATAGGCTACTAACCTATAGGTACTAACCTATAGGAGACACCAATCCTCTCTACTACTTTGTACGCACCAACCTATAGGAAACACCAATCCCCTCTAATCGATTATCTCCAATCCTTTCTTCTTTGGTCCACTTTCCTCTTCTTCATTTTTTTGTAGTCCCCTACTTCCTCTCTCCAATCTCTAATATTTTGTCCTCCAGTTCACTTTTCCCTTCTAAAGTTTTTGCAGCCACCTCATTCCCTCTCATTCATCCACAATTCATTAACCATTCCTTCACTAATGTAATTATTTTTCATTGTATCTTAAATAAAGATCCTACCAACTCTTCTCTTTGTCATTCTCTACACCTTTCAAAAATGAATGATCTTTGACTTTAGTACCATTACGATGTTATTCCCACAATATCCTTTTAAATAGAGTACAAAAACATAGTTTCTCTAATCACACATCCTTCCATGAAGGAACAATGTTACCTTAATATTGAAAGAACATCAAATATTCATTACTTGAAATGAGAAATACCTCTACAATCTATATTTTATTAATTAATTACAGTAAGAAATTGATATCAACACCATATAAAAAAAAATCACCACATTTTAATTAATTCAATTGAGACATAGGCCTGTAATTCATATCCAAATCCTTCATTTATGTAATAATCCCCTTTAATTCTTCATTTATCCAATAAATGTAAATGAATTTGACAATCACAACATCCAATGAAGTTAGTTGTAGAAACATATTGATGATGTTGGGATATATGTAGATAGGAAGTTATTTGCCGTGGGAATAAATATGAGAGAAAATAATGAATACATTGGACTAACATTAGTAAATATGGTTGACACAAGATTATCTAATACATTTTATATGTCACTTTGCATATAAAAGGTAAAAAAAATGGAACTAATTAGTGTATATCAACCACATTTAGTAATGCAATTGTGCTAGTTGACACCCTTATCTTCAATAGGAAGGATTAGTAGACTATGGTTGACTATGGCTAAATATCTTCAAGCTATGGTTTAATATGCAGTAGCTGGATGATGGGGATTGGCTATCCATTACATGATGGCTGATCAATGATCAATGATTTTATGGTATGACTCCATGGCCAACACATAAGGCATCTGGTCTACTAATTATCTACATCCTGCAGAGGGAAGCAGTCCCCATTAGAGCCGATGTTGTAACATATATTGGCACACTGAAAATTAAAAGAAAATTCAGTGAGAAATTGCCACTTTCCTTCTGGGCTATATGCTAAGAGATATAATTACTATGCTTTTGAATGGTTTATTCTTTATATATATTTTAATTTTAATTTAAAATATATTATTTTTATAAAAATATAGTTATATATTTTTATGGAAATATTTACTTTAAATTAAAATTATATTATAAAAATCCGATCCTAATTGCAAACAAAGTGAGAAGGTAAACTTATGGTCCACCCCGCACTCATAAGTTTAAAACCCCCCTTTTTCCCATGCCTCGAGATATGGGCACATTAATCCAAGGATTAAAAATACTTTTTCGATGCCCTAGCTCTTCCAACATTTAATTAAGTGGGGGGTCCAAAAAGCAGTTTTAATGGCACCACCTTGTAATTTCGCACTCCCCTTCCTAAAACACTTACTACTACCCCCTCCGAAAGCCATGAACTATATTGTTATTGTTTTGACTTTTATAAATGTGGACAGTTTTAATGGCACCACCTTGTAATTTCGCACTCCCCTTCCTAAAACACTTACTACTACCCCCTCCGAAAGCCATGAACTATATTTTTATTGTTTTGACTTTTATAAATGTGGACATAATGGAATTTGATACGATTATGAAATAAATGCTATGTGGATGGGAAGTCGAATGCAAAGATAAGATGAAACTACATTTTACAAGAAATTCATAGATGGAAGACCAAGTTGGTGAAATGAAATAAGTTTAAAATGATTTTACAACATAGATAAAATGAAATTCACGGATGCCATGAATTTATTAGAGAAAATAAAAGGGAAAATTTTATACGAAATTAATGTAAATATGGCATTCATGTAAATGAAAGAGTAAAGTGAAAATTGTTAAACACACATGGTGAGCGAAAACAATAAGAAAGATAAATCATGCAGTACATTTTTTATTCACAAATGATGTATATTTAAGGTACATTATGTGACCGTTGGGATTCACATCC